>RJWJ010001987.1:0-112096 GCA_004363605.1 Indri indri
ATCACCTGTAAATTCAATCAGACGTCTTGCCCATCTGTAAATTCCAGCCCCTTTATACTGATTTCCTCTAATTAATGGAATTTCATTTCATAATTTTCTTTGTTTAGTTGTTAGACTTGGTTTCAAAATCCCAATAGGGCAATAGAGGAAAGAGATGGATTCCTTACAGATACAATGTGTGTCTTTAATACCATGACTTTTTAGTAACAAAAAATATGGAATGTTAATTTTTGTCACTCCCAAATGGTAAAAGTTATAAAATATTTAATTTCAGTTTACTCCATTGTAATGCTCTTTATACAGGAGAAATGAACACCTTCATTATAAAATTTAGCAGACTGGTAAAAACAGTATACCATTGACACATTGTCTGACTGAGGAATGAAGGAAAGAAAACAAAGGCATTTGGGGTAGTGATTATATCTGCTTTGAAAAAAAGGAAATACAATTAAAGCAGCGTTTACTGGTTAAATTTCTTATATAATTGCCTAAATTCTAATGATGCCTTTTAGGTCAAGTATGGACTATTTGATGGAAGAAATATAGAATATGAGAGATAGCTTGTGAATTTCTTTTATTATTCCCAAGAAAAACATGGCAAACTCTCTTTATGGGAATATATCTACAAATGGAAGATTGCTCCACAGGTTTGAGGACTCACAAATGTTCAATGATAAGATGTACATAAAAAGCCAAATAATATACTTACTTTGATTCAGGTTAGAAATGTTCATGGGACAAGGGGGTTTCTTCACTATTAGGTAGATTGCCTTCCTCTGTCAATGGGACTTAATGTGTGTAGAATTAAACATCACTTGGTATCACATAGTAGGTGAAATGGCTCTTAAGCAAAGCAGGACAAGGAGTTCATACTTCAGCCGCTTATCATGCTCTCTTTTTTAAAAAAATTAACCGTTGGGGGAAAAATATTTTTTTTTTGTCTTGCTAGTGTTGCAAGGCCATCATTTATCTTATTAAAATGTGATATAAGAATGCAGGTTGTGGTTGAATGTCACTTATTTTGATCCCATTGATTACATAGTGTCTGTTGGTCCCAGTTTAATTTGTCATGGTAAGGCACTCTAGTTTAAAGGTGGAAGCCAATGAGCTCAGTCATCTCACAATTCCCAAGGACACAAATTTGCTTTTTTATTTTCTACACGTTACTGCTTTTTGTGAAGATTGAACTGAGTCCTCAATTAGCAATCTGCTGGGCTTTTTATTATATCTGAAGGGCCCACGTGACATAGCTATGAAAGAACCCTAATTTGTACCATAATATAACAGAAGCCAACTATTAGCTAACTTTGTCCTAATACACAGTTTTCTGGGCATTTTTAAACTACATAAATCTATCCTCATTACTGGCTACTGATACCACACAATATATAAACTTTTCCTTAGAAAAGTTGTATTTATGAACAAAGGATTGAATTGAGAGGGGAAATAAGAGACACTGGGCATGATAACCATGATCTTAGAAGGATAAAGGATTGAATTGCAATTCCAGGATATTTTATCCTACACAAAAATGTTGGTTTTCTTTTTAAGGTTTCTGATAACTGAGTATCAGGAAGATATTTTTCCAATTTATTGGCAGAGCCAGAGGGGAAAGGATTCTGTGAGAAAGAGTGGCTATAATAGAACACTAAATCTGTAAGTCTTAGGGATCTCCTTAGATGCATGCTTCAGGAACACAATGCAGGACTCTAGTGGGTCTGGAGGGAGAATCCTTTAATTGATAGAAAGGTCTTTAGGTGCTGGGCTTGAAAGCAGGGCCAGGGAAACTTTGATCTTAAAAAGGCTCAAAAGGGAGAGTTATGATGTTTTCAAATACAGTGACTGATCCCAATTAAATCTTGGGGCTACCAAGCGAGCTTTGCACCCAGCTCTGAATAAACACTGATTATCAAATGCATTAAACTTTGAGGGACTAGAAGTCTACATAGGCTACTAATGTTGAGCTCTCACCCATTTTTAAGGCTTCTAAGCAAAGATATAGTTGGTGAAAGCCTTTGTATTTTAACATGTGTGAAAGGAAGCTTAGGTTAGGTGAAAGAAGTAATGTAAGTAAGTAAATAAATAAAATCCCATATTTTATTTGCATATTTTATTTTGATACTCCCAAAAGAGGGCTGTGCACCCAGCTCAGGCTGCGATCCTGGGTAGGGAACCTACTGGCGGACGTCACAGCCAGGGTAGATCCATCGGCCTGAGATCCCCCTTGCTGGCAAAGGCTTGGGGGAGGCCACAGAGAGGGGGAGAGTGGAGGGGAGCGAGACCTGCTCCAGAGCGCAGGTCTTGGAAAGCCCCACCTCCCAAGCCCAGACTTTAAGCTGAGTGGAACCATTGCAGCCTCTCCCGGCAGCTTTGCACAGAAACAAAGAGCGAACGTTTGACCCCTGCTAACAGCAGTTGTGGAGCCTGAGCGCAGGCTTACCCAACCCAGTCCCACTCAGACTCACTCCTAGTCCTGCCCCTACTGAGGTGGAGAATAAGGAAAACTCAGCCTACGATCCTGGGTAGGGAACCCCCTGGCCCACGTCACAGCCAGGGGACATCCATCGGCCTGAGGTCCCCCTTGCTGGCAGAGGCCTGGGAGAGGCCATGGAGAGGGGGAGGGTGGAGGGGAGCGAGACCTACTCCAGAGTGCAGGTCTTGGACAGCCCCACCCCCCAAGCCCAGACTTTCAGCTGAGTGGAGCAATTTCAGCCCCTCTCAGCAGCTTTGCACAGAAACAAAGAACAGACCTTTGACCCCTGCTAACAGCAGTTGTGGAGCCTGAGGGCAGGCTTAGACAACCCAGCCCCACCCAGACTCACTCCTGGCCCTCCCCACACTGAGGTGGAGAACAAGGACACACCTGAAAATCCCAGGGCCCCACCCAGCACCTGAGGCACAAAAGGGCCTCTCTAGAGGAACAAGAGCTAGCTACAGGACCCAAAAACAGCACGCTCCTCCCTGAAAGTGCCACCTACAGACAGGCAGGTCATCCTGCACACGCTTCTACTTCATGTACTGCATCTACCGATTCATCATAAAGGGTGTGGTCGAATCTCACCCACAAACACCACCACTGGATTAGAGACTAAACAGGGCGTGTCATTATCCAAACGAAAACCTAAACACAAGAAGGAACAACTGATCCAGATGGGAAGGCACCAGCAAGAGAACTCTGGAAGTATAAAGGCTCAAACAGAAAGCACACCCCCAAAGAGGAACAACAGCTCCCCAGCAATGGACATTAACCAAATTCAGAACACTAAAATGACAGAAAAAGAACTTCAAACATGGACTGTAAGAAAACTGAATAATATGCAAGAAAAAACGGATAACCAACACAAAGAAACCACAAAAAAAAATCCAGGACTTGGAAGGAAAAATCACTAAAGAAATTGACATATTAAAGAAAAATCAAACTGATCTCCTGGAAATGAAGAACTTATTCAAGGAACTACAAAACACCATGAAAAGCCTCAAGAACAGGGTAGATCAAACAGAAGAAAGAATCTCAGAGACTGAAGACAACTCCTTCCAATTAAACAAGTCAGTCACAGAGATTGAGCAGAAAATTAAGAGAAAAGAAATAAGCCTACAAGAAATGTGGGATTATGTGAAAAAACCAAACCTGAGGGTGATAGGAGATCTGGAAGGTGAAGAAGATAACACTCAAGGGCTTGATAAGCTATTTGAAGAATTAATAGAGGACAATTTCCCAGGCCTTGCTAACAATATAGATATACAGATACAAGAAGCTCAATGGACCCCAGGGAGATTAAATGCAAATAGGAATACACCACGTCACACAGTGATCAGATTGACCAAAATATCCACTAAAGAGGCCCTTCTATGAGCTGTAAGACAAAAGAAACAAGTAACATACAAAGGAAAGCCCACCAGAATAACTCCAGATTTCTCAACTGAAACCCTACAAGCAAGAAGAGATTGGGGCCACATTCTCACTCTTCTATAATAGAATAATGCCCATCCTAGAATCTTGTACCCTGCAAAACTAAGTTTCATATATGAAGGAGAAATAAACACATTCTCAGATAAGCAAAGACTGAGGGAATTCACCAAGACAAGACCAGCTCTCCAAGAAGTACTCAAAACAGAATTACACAAGGATCAGCACAATAAGCACTCTCGAATGTGAAACCACCCAAAAGTTAAAGATCAAAGGCTAGATTCCATATTGGCTCAAGAGAGAAAACGAAGCAACAAAATGCAACCCAACAGAATGAACAGTAATTCACCCCACTTATCGGTTCTCTCAATAAATGTGAATAGTTTGAACTCCCCTCTCAAGAGACATAGGCTGGCTGAATGGATAAAAAAGAAGCAAGCCAAGCATCTACTGTCTCCAGGAAACACATCTAACCTGGGAGGATGCATTTAGACTCAAAGCAAAGGTGTGGATATCAATATTTCAAGCAAACGGAAGCCAAAAGAAGGCTGGTGTGGCAGTTTCGATCTCAGATAACTTGGTTTTTAAATCAACAAAAGTAATAAAAGACAAAGAGGGTCACTATATAATGGCGAAGGGTGCAGTCCAACAAGAAGACATAACAACCCTAAATCTGTATGCACGCAACTTAGGAGCACCCAGATTCATAAAGCAAACTCTACTTGATCTAAACAAATTGATAGACAGCAACACCATAATAGTCAGAGACTTCAACAACCCACTGACAGCACAGGACAGATCCTCCAAACAGAAAATTAACAAACAAATAATGGACTTAAACAGAACTCTAGAACAAATGGGGCTGACTGACATTTACAGGACATTCTACCCAAAAACCACTGAATACACGTTCTTCTCATCAGCTCATGGGACATTCTCTAAGATTGACCATATTCTATGACACAAAGCATGTCTCAAAAAATTTTAAAAAATAGAAATCATACCATGCATTCTCTCAGATCGCAGTGGAATACAAACAGAAATCAACCACAACAGAAAGTCTCATCTCTACACAAAGTCATGGAAATTAAACAACTTTCTGCTGAATAATTCCTTCATAAACGAGGAAGTAAAGATGGATATCAAAAGATTCTTTGAACTAAATGACAAAGGTGACACAAGTTATCAAAATCTGTGAGACACAGCCAAAGCATGCCTGAGAGCAAAGTTTATTTCCACAAATGCCTATATCCAAAAGTCAAAAAGATCACAAATAGACAACCTAATGAACTGACTCAAAGAACTGGAAAAAGAAGAACAGGCCAACCCCAAACCCAGCAGAAGAAGGGAAATTAATAAGATCAAATCAGAACTAAATGAAAGTGACAACAGTGAAACTATACGGAAGATTAATAAAACAAAAAGTTGGTTCTTTGAAAAAATAAATAAAATTGACACACCTTTGGCTAAACTAACGAAAAACAGAAAAGAAAAATCCCTAATAAGCTCCATCAGGAATAAAAAAGAAGTCACAACTGATGCCGTGGAGATTCAAGACATAATTTATGACAATTACAAAAACCTTTAAGCACACAAACTGGAAACTGTGGAGGAAATGGACAAATTTTTAGAAACACACAGACTCCCTAGGCTCAACCAGGAAGAAATCGAATTCCTGAACAGGCCAATATCAAGGACTGAAATTGAAACAGCAATAGTACACTTTCCAAAAAAGAAAAGTCCCAGACAAGATGGTTTCACACCCGAATTTTACCACACCTACAAAGAAGAACTGGTGCCAATCCTGCAGAAATTATTCCACAGCATCGGGAAGGAGGGATTCCTCCCCAACACTTTTTATGAAGCCAACACACTCCTGAAACCGAAACCAGGAAAGGACGCAACAAAAACGGAACTAGAGACCAATGTCGCTTATGAATATAGAGGCAAAAATTCTCAACAGAATTCTAGCTATCTGAATCCAGGTGCTTGTTAAGAAAATTATCCATCATGACCAAGTGGGTTTCATTTCAGAGATGTAGGGATCCTTCAACATATGCAAATCTATAAACATAATAGACCGCATAAACAGAAGCAAAAACAAAAACCATATGATTCTCTCAGTAGATGCAGAAAAAGCATTTGACAAGATTCAACACCCGTTTATGATAAGAACACTTAACAAAATAGTCATAGATGGAGCTTACCTAAAAATCATACAAGCCATTTAAGACAATCCCACAGCCAACATCATACTGAATGGGGAAAAATTGAAAGCATTCCCACTTAGAACTGGAACCAGACAAGGTTGCCCACTATCTCCACTTCTATTCAACATAGTGCTGGAAGTCCTGGCCGTGGCAATCAGGCAAGAGAGTGGAATTAAAGGCATAGGAATGGGAACAGAAGAGATCAAAGTCTCACTATTTGCTGATGACATGGTATTATATGTAGAAAACCCCATGGATTCAAGCAAGAGGCTCCTGGAATTGATAAATGTATTCAGTAAAGTCTCAGGATATAAAAACAATACACACAAATCAGAGGCTTTCATATACGCCAATAGCAGTCATACCGAGAACCTAATCAAAGACTCAATTCCCTTCACAATAGCAACAAGGAAAATAAAGTATCTAGGAATATATTTAACTAAGAAGGTAAAAGACCTCTACAGGGAGAACTATGAAACATTGAGGAAGGAAATAGCAGAGGACGTAAACAGGTAGAAAACCATACCATGCTTGTGTTTCTGCAGAATCGACATTGTCCAGATGTCTATACTACCCAAAGTGATCTACAGATTCAATGCAATCCCTATTAATATAGCAACATCATTCTTCACAGATGTAGAAAAATTAATTCTATGCTTCGTATGGAACCAGAGAAGACCCCGCATAGCAAAAACAATTCTAGGCAATAAAAACAAAATGGGACATATCAACTTCCCAGAGTTCAAACTTTATTATAGGGCTGTGGTAATCAAAACAGTTTGGAACTGGCACAAAAATAGAGCCATTGACCAGTGGAACAGAACTGAGAACCCAGATATAAAACCATCCTCATATAGCTACCTAATCTTTGACAAAGTAGACAAAAACATACACTGGGGAAAAGAATCCTTATTCAATAAATGGTGCTGGGAAAATTCGATAGCCACATGTAGAAGACTGAACCAGGATTCACACCTTTCACCTCTCACAAAAATCAACCCACACTGGGTAACAGACTTAAACTTGAGGAGTGAAACTATTAGAATTCTAGAGGAGGATGTTGGAAATATTCTTCCAGACATTGGCCTAGGCAGAGAGTTTATGAAGAAGACCTCAAAGGCAATCACAGCAACCACCAAAATAAATAAATGGGACCTGATCAAATTAAAAGGCTTCTGCACAGCCAAAGAAACCATTACAAGAGCAAACAGACAACCTACAGAATGGGAGAAAATTTTTGCATGCTACAAATCCGATAAAGGGCTGATAACTAGAATCTACTTAGAACTCAGGAAAATCAGCAAGAAAAAATCAAACAACTCTATCAAAATGTGGGCAAACGACGTGAATGGAAACTTTTCAAAAGAAGACAGAATAATGGCCAAGAAACATAGGAAAAAATGCTCAACATCTCTAATCATCAGGGAAATGCAAATCAAAACCACAATGAGAAATCACTTATCTCCAGTGAGACTGGTCTTTTTCAAAAGTCCCAAAACAATAAATGTTGGCGTGGATGCGGAGAGATAGGAACATTCATACACTGCTGGTGGGACTGCAAACTAGTGTGACCTCTGTGGAAAGCAATATGGAGATACCTTAAAGAGATACAATCAGAAGTACCATTCGATCCAGCAATCCCATTACTGGGCATCTACCCAAAAGATCAAATGATACTCTGTAAGAAAGACACCTGCACCTGAATGTTTATAGCAGCACAATTCACAATTGCAAAGATGTGGAAACAACCCAAGTGCCCATCAATACATGAGTGGATTAATAAAATGTGATATATGTATACCATGGAGTACTATTCAGCTTTAAGAAACAATGGTGATATAGCACCTCTTATATTCCCCTGGATAGAGCTGGAACACATTCTACTAAGTGAAGTATCCCAAGAATGGAAAAACAAGTACCACATGTACTCACCATCAAATTGGTATTAACTGATCAGCACACAAGTGTACATATAAGAATAACATCTGTTGGATGTCGCGCACGGGAGGGGGGAGGAGGTAGGGGTAGGAGGGGACGGGTATATGCATACACAAAGAGTGCAATGCACAGCATTCGAGAGATGGACATACTTGAAACTTGGACTCGGGTGGAAGGGGGGTAAGGGCAACATTCGTAATCTAAACATCTATACCCACATAATATGCTGAAATAAAATAAAAAAATCTCTAGAAGTAAAATTGCTGGGTGAACCCAGCATTCATTTCAAGGCTTTTGAAATAGCTTAACTGATCTTCGGAAAGATTCTAATACTCCCATCAGACTTACTTTTAAGTTTTAAATTTCCCCTACATTTTAACATATTACAATATTTAATTTCTCTAAGCCTCGTAAATTAACACTTATTTATTCACTCTGGCATTCATTCCCTGAAACATTTCTTCACTCCTAATGTTTGCCCCAAATCATCATAGCATGAAGGGGAAGTGGTGATAAAGAAGGAAAGTTTATCCATGTTTGCAAAAATGGGGTAGCTTGTAATGGGCATGTGATATAAACTTAGAATACCTTGATTTCAAAAATAACTTCTGTATTTCGTTGTGTGTCACTTGAAATTCTTGAGGCTCTAGTTAATCATTTGAAAAATTGAAAAGACAGTAACTACCTAGGAAAGATAAGCATATATTCAAGTGCTTCCTAAAAAAAAATAGGTGTTTACAAATTTAAGGTAGGATTTGGCTTGACAAATGCAAGATGGAATTCTTTCAACCTTCTGTCGCTTATAGCTACATTTTTTTCTCTTCTGAATTGATAGTTCAAAATCATATTATAATAATCTGAATAAATCTTCATCCGTTTTATCTAACATAGGAATGAAACTATGACTTTTTTTCTTCTCTCTCTCCCTCCTTTCTGCTTTCTCCCTTATCTCATTTCCACCCTCCCTCCATTCCTTCATTCCTTTCTTTCTTCTTTCTTTTTTAAATTTTTCTTTCATCTTTAAATTTTGCTTATGAATTTAATAAACAAAGCATTTACTTATTTAATATATAAATAATTCACTTGTCTTAAAAAATTCAGAAAACATGACACAATATATTGTGAAAATTCTCCTCTTCATTATAGTGGCCAACCATTCAGTTTTTCTCTTTGAGGGCATCAATTTTTCTATTTTCATATGTATTCTTGCAGAGATAATCTCTTGCATATTCTTTCTCTTTGTTTCTCCTTCTCTCTCTCTCTTTCTCTCTCTCTCTACACACATACACACACACACACCCACACACCAATTTTTTCAAAATGATTGGGTGTTATATTCACTATTCTACACTTTCGTTTCTTCACTTAATATTCGCTTAAGATATATTTTCGAGGTTATTCCATATGGGCTTGTATATTTGATCTTACAGCTGTATAATAGTTTATTGTTAATACACCAGAAATTATTGAAGCAGCTTTCTATTGATGGACATTTCAGTTGTTTCCAATTTTTTTAGAGCAACGCTCCACAGCATTTAACATGTGTGATTGCCAAAATAGTACACATTTCCATAATTGGACTTGGAAGTTCAAAGTGTGGCCGCATTTGTAACTTTTAAATTCTGTCAAATTTCACTTTATAAATGTTATACCAGTTTATATTCTCATGAGAAAAGCATGAGAGTATCTGTTTTTTCACACAATCACCCTCACTATTCTTTCACAACTGTTTGATCATTACCAATCAGATAAGTAAAAAAATAAAATAAAAAGTATCTCAGAGTGTATTATATTTTGAATTATTCTTTTATGAGAAAGGTTGGGCATCTTTCCAATGCATTAAGATCTTTATATTTTCTCTCCTGTTAATCATCATCTTCATATATTTGATTTGTGTTTCATTGAGTTATTTCACTTTTATATGGATAGTTTTATGGCTAATTCCTCATATGTGGAAGTATATATTCTTTCCCATGTATTATAATAAAATACAAATGCATTTCCCAATTTTATTTGTATTTGGGTGTTTTCAGCTGCCTTTCATCATACTTTTTCATTATTTTGAACTCTATAAATCCTTTATTGTTTTGGGATTTCATGTCAAATTAAATAGATCATCTTCAGCTTAAGATCTTTAGATTGCTCTATGTTATTATTTTTCTAGTATTATTATAGGTTTCCTACTAAGTTTAAGTATATATTCCAACCTGAATTTATTTATATGTATTTTTGATTTATTACTCCATTTGTACTTTTTAGACAGCTTTTTTGATTTATTCATTTTACTTTTTAAAACTCATATTTAATAAAATGTTATAGAAACATTTAATAATATGAATCTTAACAAATTATGATATAATATCTTTGTCGAATAATAATTCTGTGATCTACTTTAGCCTGTCTCTGCACTTTCCATTCTGTTGCATTGATCTGTCTGTTCAACATCATCATTTTAACAATTTTAATTTTATAATAATATTTAAAATCTATTAGGTTTTGCTCCCCTTATTACTACTTGCTTTCAGAATTATTCCGGCTCTAATTACATACTATTCTGCCATATGACTGTAGAAGCAGCTAAACTAATTCTCCAAAAAAAATGCCTATTGATGTTTGTATTGGGTCAAATATATTTACAAATTAACTCAAGTATAGACATTTTAACAATGTTGATTTTGCTGATATAGAACTCAGGGAAATTAGCAAGAAAAAATCAAACAACTATATCAAAAAGTGGGCAAAGGACATGAACCGAAACTTTTGAAAAGAAGGTAGACTAATGGCCAAGAAACATGAAAAAATGCTCAACATCTCTAATCATCAAGGAAATGCAAATCAAAACCACAATGAGATATCACTTATCTCCAGTGAGACTGGCCTTTATCAAAAAGTCTCAAAACAATAAATGCTGGTTTGGATGCAGAGAGATAGGAACACTCATCCACTGCTGGTGGGACTGCAAACTAGTACAACCTCTATGGAAAGTAATACAGAGATACCTCAGAGAGCTACAAGTAGAACTACCATTCAATCCAGCAATCCCATTACTGGACTCTACCAAAAAGAACAAAACACATTCTATAAAAAAGACATTTTCACCTGAATGTTTATAGCACCACAATTCACAGTTACAAAGATGTGGAAACAACCCAAGTGCCCATCAATACATGAGTGGATTAATAAAATGTGGTATACATATACCATGCAGTTCTACTCAGCCACAAAAACCAATGGTGATCTAGCACCTCTTGTATTATCCTGGATAGAGCTGGAACCCATTCTACTGAGGTATCACAAGAATGGAAAAACAAGTACCACATGTATTCACCATCAAATGGTATTAACTGATCAACACTTAAGTGCACATGTAGCAATAACATTCATCGGGTGTCGGGCAGATGTGGGGGGGAGGAGGAGATGGGTATATACACACCTAATGGGTACAGTGAGCACCTTCTGGGGGAAATGGACATACTTGAAGCTCTGACTTGGGTGGGGCAAAAGCAATATAAGTAACCTAAACATTTGTATCACCATAATATGCTAAAATAAAGAAATTTAAAAAATAAATTAATTAATTAACTCAAGTAGATTTTAAATACTTACGAAATTGTGTTTTTCTTTACAAGAATATGGAAAAATTTCACTTGTGTTCAATTGTCATTTATGATTCTCATTGGCATTAAATACTTATTTATATTTTATGAATATTTGATACTTTTTTATTCATAGGTATTTTATTTTATTCTTCTTTATTCGTACTTTATTTTATGGGCTATTACTTATGGAATATTTTAGTAGTTTATAAATTCTAACTGGTTGTGGTTTGTATTATAAAGCCTATTAATATCTGTGTTTTCCTGAGTTTTCTTATTATTACTAATAATGCTCAGAGGATCCTCTTAGTTTATGTGAACTATATAATCATATACAGTATTTTATGTGTACAAACATATAATTTGCCAATGGAGAAATAAATTATGTTTATTTCCTTCTCTCTTCTTTACATTCCTCTCTTTTTCTCTTGTCCAAATTTATTCCAGTAATTTCATGCACTGTTTAAAAATTTTTCTGTTAATGTGTGGTCTTTTCTTTTTTTCAACAATAATGTAAACGTTTCTGGCAAAACCTCCTTAAGCACATAGTTGACTTTGGATCAATGTCAATACATTAAATAATCTTCATGGAAGGAAACACCCATCTACTTCTTGGTCCTCCCTAAGAATAACTGTTTTATTTCATAAAATAGCTTTTGAAAAAGTTATTTATGGAGATGATCATCTTAATTTCTCCTCTGATTCATTGATATGGAGAATAATATCAATAGATTTTCTAAGATGTGATAATTCCATCATTCTTAATCATCACTTAATAATGATTTCATATTCTTATAATTTGCTCTTGATTGTTTGCTAGTATTCCTAGTAGAGATTTGACTGTAGATTTGTTTTTTTACATTGGTAATTGTGTTTGGAATTTAATATTAGATAGATAAAAACAATTGAGAGTTTATTTTGTATAATTTGGAACACTTTAACAGGCATTAAGTTTTTTTTTTTCCTTTAAATCTTTCATAAAATTCTTATATGAAATCATCTGGGCCTGGTATTTTCTTAGGAGAAGTTAATTTCTTTAATTACTCTGAGCAATTTCTATAGATTTCAGCTTTTCTGGAGACAGTTTTGTACATTTTCTTTTTGAAATTTTTACTTGAAAAATTTACTCTTTTTCAAGTACATTATCCTTTGTAACCTTAGAATCTAGTTACATAATGTTTATCAAGGAAGTTGATTTTTATATTATTATTATTGTCAGAATTTACCGTTTTCATTAAAATTTTGAAATGATAAAATATACATGTGACACTATGCAAAATAATTGTAAATAATAAAACATCTTATATATAATATATAACCTACTTTAAATATTAAAAAGAAATAGTATTAAACAAAACACGTTAACCCAGGGTAAGTCTTGAAACATTGGTATCATTTATATATCTCCTGTTGGATGTATGGAAGTGTTTTTCTAGGGTGTATTACTGGGAATTGAAATGGTCAGTTATGAAATATGAATATCTTCAGATTTACTGGGTATAGACAGACAATATATACAAAAAAGTACATAATAATTTAATATCCAACCAGTAATGTTTCCATTAATATTTTTGGCCATATGGATTTATCATTTGATGAAGTATCTGATTAAAGGTTTTTCATATTTTTCTAATGAATTTGTAGAATTCTTCATTTATTCTAAAGACTAGTTATTTGTCAATATGTATTTTTTTTTTTTTTTGAGACAGAGTCTTACTGTTTTGCCCGGGCTAGAGTGAGTGCCGTGGCGTCAGCCTAGCTCACAGCAACCTCAAACTCCTGGGCTCAAGTGATCCTTCTGCCTCAGCCTCCCAAGTAGCTGGGACTACAGGCATGCGCCACCATGCCCAGCTAATTTTTTTATATATATTTTTAGTTGGCCGATTAAGTTCTAATTTTTTAGTAGAGGAGGGGTCTCGCTCTTGCTCAGGCTGGTCTCGAACTCCTGAACTCAAACAATCCTCCGGCCTCGGCCTCCCAGAGTGAAAGGATTACAGGCGTGAGCCACCGCGCCCAGCCTAATATGTATTTTAAATCAAACCCTTTACTATATAACTTTTTTTCACTCTGTTTATGGTGGTTTTTGATGAACAGAAATTCTTAATTTAAGTGAAATTGAATGTACTGTTAATAATATAGTTAGTACTTTCTGTATTTGGTTTAAGAATATATTTCCTATCTGAAAATGTAAAGATATTTTACTAACTTATTCTTAAAATTTTCATAAATTTGTCTTTAACATTTCAGACTTTAATACCCCAGGAATTGACTTAATATGCAAGTGAAACAGAGATTAATTTCATTTTTATTCCAAATGGATATCTAATTTCCCACCATGACTTATTGAAAATCTTGTCCTTTGCCTATTGACCTAAAATGTTACATCATGTGTCAAACATCCATATATGTATAGGTTAATTTTTTGGTTACGTATTCTGAAATATTGACCTTTTTGTGTCTCCCTGGAAAATCATCTGTCTGTTAATCACTGTAGGTTTATAATTCTTGATGTCAAGAACAATGGCCTTCCAATTCATTCTTCTTTTTCAATAAGGTCCTAACCTTTTGCGTTTCCACATAAATTTAAAAATCAGCTTGCCAATTTACACACACACACAAACACAAAAACCCTGCTGAAATTTTAATTTCAATTGCCTTGAATGTACAGAAATTTTTGGTAAGAATTAAAATCTTTCCAGTACAATCAGAAAACCTGTAACATAGCATATTCTAAAGAGCATATTTGTTTCTAAAAATCTCTTTTCTGTGCAAAATCACTCAGTAAAAAACAAAAGGCCATGGGAAAAGTGGTGTTAGGGGGAAAACACTCAAAAACAGTATTTGTGATATATAAAAATATTGGAAACTACTAAAAACAGTAACACAATTTTACATATGCCAAGTGGTTAAAAATACATATATACTACAGTAAATATGGCACTTTGCCTTGAAAAACATCTGATGTTTCCTTGTGGAAGTGGGCATTAGAATGGTTGCTACTTGTGAGTTATTGTGAGGTGGTGGAAGAAGGGGTATTTGAAATCAGATGGAAAGTTGTAATACCAGATGTAGATGGCTGTGGCTCAGAACACATGGCAAATTGTGATAGCTGGTAGATGTTTGAGATGTGTATGAATTTTTTCTGTATTTTTGCATGGCTCAGTTCAGCTGGGTACAGTTTTTGTGTTCACCTATTGTTTCTCACTTTTGAAATTGCACAAAAGTAAATGCAGACTTTGCCTTATGCTGAAATTATTCTCTAGGATATCGATTACATTGGGAAAATAACATTTCAAAACAAATGTACGAGAATTAACTGTATTGAATTTTCCAGTGTATCACTATAGTGTTAAGTGTGCATTTATTTAGAGATATTTTATTGTCTCTTAATAAATCTTGCTTTTTCTTTATTTTAGTTTTCTTCCTAAGAGATTTTATATACCAATTGTTAGGTTTATTCTTGCGTATTTGATAGTTCATGCTTTGTAAAATCTATAAATCATACTTATATTGTTTTTATTTTATTTTTATCACTAGTCTGTAGAGATACAATTAGTTTACAATTTTTTTTTAATTTGGCACCCTGCTAAACTTTCTTATTAATTCTAATAAATTAGTATTGATTCTTTTGCATTAACTCTATAAAATTATTCACTTGAAAATAATATAAGCCCTCCATTTCTAATCTTTATACTCTTTCAATTGCCTTAGTGCACAAATTAGAAGTTCTAGAGCAATATTTTAAAATAATGATAGTGGATATTCTTGCCATGTTCCTGATCATAAATGAAAGTCTTTTTAATATTTATTCAATAAAGGTTATGCTTAGAGGACATTTGTGGTAGATACTCTTAATTAGATTAAATGTATTTTTTCTCTTCATAGCCTGCTAAGAGTTTTTGTAAAAGAGTTTTATAGTTTTCGCTCATCTGTTTAAACAGTCAAGTTCTCTGTCCCTAATGAGTTGTAACCACAAGCCAAACTTTGCAATATATAAAAAAACAATGGCTGAGAATTCGCAAGTGACAAAAGATGTCAATATACAGATTAAAGAATCACAAGCATATTAAATAAAAATAGAAACAAACATAACAAATGCATGCCCAGAATGAGACTGCACAAGACCAAGAACAAAGAAAATAATTGAAGATCCTAATATAGGACCCTTTCAACACTCGAAGTCAAGGCAACACTCCAAGTCCTAGTTTCGGCTTTACCTGAGGGTGTACAGCCTTTTGTTGCTCCAGTTTATAAGAAGAAAGTTTCTTAATTAGAGTTCTCACTTGAGCAGGCCCAGACTTCTACTTTACTTACCCAGGTCTTCTAAGGCTGTTAAATCTAAAGCTCAGGTTTACCAGGTTTCACAATTGTTCTAAGACAAAAGTAGCTTCAGTGCTTTGCTTTCCTCTAAGAATCACTGTTTTTTAATTATAATTTGCCTGATGCCACCCCATATTTTACAATAATTTTAAGATTTTAAGAATATATTATAAATAGAATGTTATTTAATGCTGGATAGGGCCTTTATACTTAAATTTGTTCAGTTATTTTATGTTCTTCTTTACTATTCTGGGTACTTGCGAGTTCCCTTTATTTTTTTAATGGGCCAAGGAGGAAATTGTTAATGTATTTATTGTTTTATTATTTTATTTATTTTAACTGACAAATAACACTGCATATATGCATGGTGTACAATATGATGTTTTGATATATGTATACGTTGAGAAATGACTACATCAATTTAATTAAGATAGCCATCATCTCACATGCTTTTTTTTCGTGGTGCAAACATTTACAATCTATTTTCTTAGCAATTTTCAAGTACACAATGCGTTATTATTAACTGTGGTCACCAAGCTGTACAATAGATGCCCAGAATTTATTCCTCCCATCTAACTGAAATTTTGTACCCTTTGAACATCATGTCCCCATTCCCTATCACCTCCCTGCCCCCGACTCCTGGTAACCACCACTGTACTCTATGCTTTCATAAATTGACTATTTTAAAATCCCAAATAAGAGTGACCTCGTGCAGTACTTGTCTTCTTGTGTCTGGATTATTTTATTTCATGTAATATACTCTGGGTTCATCCATGTTGTTACAAATGACAAGATTTCCTTCTTTTATAAAACTGAATGGTATTCCATTCTGTATACAATATAATTTTTTCTTTATCCACTCATCCATTGACAAGCATTTAGGTTGATTCTACCTGTATCTTGGATATTGTGAATGATGACACAGTGGACATAAGAGTACAAATATCTCTTTGACATATCAATTTTATTGCCTTTGGATATATATTCAGAAGTAGAATTGGCAGATCATATGATATTTCTAATTTTTTGAGGAGTTCCCGTGCTGTTTACCATAATGGTTGTAACTCATTTATAGTCCCACCAACAATGCATAAGTGTTTCTTTTTCTCCACATTATCACCAAAACTTATCTTTCATATTTTTTATAATAACCATACTAACAGGTGTGAAGTGATATCTAATAGTTTTAATTTGCATCTCTGATGATTAGTGATTCTGAGCAATTTTTCATATACCTGTTGACTATTTGTATTTCTTCGGAGAAACGTCTATTTGGTCCTTTGTCCATTTTTTTTTTTTTTTTTTTTTTTTTGAGACAGAGTCTCACTGTCTTGCCTGGGGCGAGTGCCCTGGCCTCAGCCTAGCTCACAGCAACCTCAAACTCCTGGGCTCGAGCAATCCTACTGTCTCAGCCTCCCGAGTAGCTGGGACTACAGGCATGTGCCACCATGCCCGGCTAAGTTTTTCTGTATGTATTTTTAGCTGTCCAATTAATTTCTTTCTATTTTTGGTAGAGATGGGGTCTCGCTCTTGCTCAGGCTGGTCTCGAACTCCTGAGTTCAGAACAATCCGCCCGCCTCGGCCTCCCATAGTGCCTTTGTCCATTTTTAATTGCATTATTTGTTTTCCTCCTGTTGAGTTGTTTGATTTCCTTGTATATTTTGGATATTAGCCCTTTATCAGATGTATTATATGCAAATATTTTCTTCTTTTTCTTTTTTTTATTTTAAAATAAATAAAAGTCACAAGTTACTTCTTTTTCTTACAGTGTCTATCACTCCATCAATTGTTTCCTTTGCTGTGCAGAAGCTTTTTAGTTTGATGCAATCTGTTTGCTTATTTTTTATTGTTGTTTTTTGTGCTTTAGGGGTCATATTCAAAAAATCTTTACCAAGAACAATGTCAAAACCTTTTTCCCTATGCTTTCTTATAGGTTTACAGATTCAGGTATTATATTTAATTCTTTAATACATTTTGATATTATTTTTTATTTATTAATTTTGTATATGGTATGAGATAAAAGTCCTATTTCATTCTTCTGCATGTGGATATCCAATTTTCTCAACACCGTTTTTTTAAAAGACTGTTTTATTTTTAACCATTTTGTATTCTTGACACCTTTTTTGACAATTGGCCATAAATGTGTAGATATATTTCTGGATTCTCTATTCTGTTCCAGTGGTTTGTATGACTGTTTTAAAGTACCATACTGTTTTAGTTACCATAGCTTTCCAGCATATTTTGAAATCAGGCAATGCGATGCCTCCAGCTTTGTTCTTTATGCTCAGAATTGTTTTGGCTATTCTAGTTCTTTTGTGATTCTATACAAATTTTAGGATTTTTTTCTCTTTCTATGAAAAATTTCATTGGAATTTTGATAAGAATTGCATTGAATTGGTAGATTCTTTGGGTAGTATAGACATTTTAACAATATTAATCCTTCCAATTCATGAACATGGATATCTTTACATTTATTTTTATCGTCTTCATTACTTTCATCAGTGTTTTGTAATTTCCAGTGTAAATATGTTTAACCTCCTTGGTTAAGTTTATTCCCATGTGTGTTTTTGTTTCTATTGAATATGAGATTGTTTTCTTGATTTCTTTTTCAATAGTTTATTGGTAGCATATATAAACACTCCTGATTATTTGCATGTTGAAAATTCTTTAATATTGAATAAGTCATAATGCATCCTCTCCACCAATACATCATCATTCAATTTGATTGATTTTTATTTTTGATATATTTAAAGTCATATTATAACAGTGCTTAAAAGTGGCCTAGCTATGTTTGGGAATAAAATATTTTTTCACTGAAAATTCAGATTCAATAAATTATAGAAAACTATCTCTTTAAACAGATATTTGAAATGCAAAAGCTTTCTCTTTGTGAAAGAGAGCTAAAGTCTACATTTCAAATTTATTCTTTAAAATGAGGAAAAAAGAAATAAGGTCTTGTACCTTTAATAAAAGAATACTCTTAGATGAGAAAAACAAAACAGTAAGTTATACCTGAGGCTCTGACTCTAGCACTTGTAGTTTAAATCAGACAGGCAGGCTGAAATGAAAATCTCAGACAGCCCTGTGCCTTGTCTTGCATCATCAACCTGACCTCAATGTAAATTGTCTTTAGATAGCCGGGACAAATGAGAAAACTTTTATGGAAGTTAAGAAAACACAACTTCTACCTGGAAAAAGACTGCCCCTGGAATATGTTTGAATCTTTTGAATGCTATACCTGTCTACTGTATATAAAACATGGAAAGGGATATGCTTTAGCTGTTCTTGTCTCTGCTCTAAACAGATACTATTCTGCCAAAGGGAGGACATGTTTGTGCATTCTGGCCTTAAGCAAGTCAAATTTGAGTTCATTGTAATGTAATTATTACATGCATTGTCTGGAAGAGGAGAGAGAAAAATGTCTACATGAGGACAAAGTCCTGGGGTTATACCCATGCTTGCTGTAGAATTCAGTTACTCACAAGATTGGAAAATACACTGGGCCTTACAGACAAATAGAATATAGTATAGGACATCACTGTGGTTGAAGAATTACATGATAGTGATCACAAAACTGTTAAAATAAATATTCAATTAGGGAAAAGACAATGAAAAAATACTTTGCAAATATTTTAAGGACCTATACAGAAATCCAAGAAAATCAACTCACATTATTATGCATCAACAATATCCAAAACACTTTATACGTATTTTAGTTAATGCTCACTCAACACTAAGACAAGATTTGACCTGACTTTAGTAATGTTGTCATTGAGATTCATGGAAGTTTTTCAACTTAAAAATAATAGCAATATGAAAAGGACTAGTAAAATTCAAAGTGTTGGCCCTTTTTAGTTCAATAAATAAGACAGAGAGAGAGGATGTGTGTATCATTCACATATATATATAATATATATATAATATATGTATATATAAAGAGCATAAGATCCTGAAAAGAACCAATTAAGAAATTAAGGACCAAATTAAGGACCAAGAAACAAGGACAAAATAATATTAGGCTCCTAAACCTGATTTTGGCCTGACAAGTGACCTTGGGCCATTAACCTCACCTCACAGAACATCAATTTCATTGTACATAAAATTAAGGAGATAAAAGTTTACATATTCAATACTGTTTTACATGCATTATCTTATTTGTGAGGAAAGTATGATTGTTCCTATTTTAAAATGATGAGGAGTAAGGCTTATAAAGTTCACATGACTGGGAGAGTTTAGCCAGTGAGCACCAGAGTTAAGCTTTCCAATCCAATGACATTAGACATATTATTTACATTACATTATAGATACATGCTAAGGGTGTCAGTTTTTTTTTCCCCTTGATTGTTTATGCAACATAGAGAATACATGATTCCAGTTGAGGGTTAGGGTAGAGACATGAGAACCCCTGGAGTGGGATGGGACTTTGCCAAAGTACAACCTGTGGATGTGTCAGTTCACTGAGCAAAAGCTGCTTGACTTTGAAGGGGACATTCCACTGATCAGGGATGTCTGCAAACAGACCCACCCTTGAAGCCTGAGGGCCACAGCCTGGATGTCTACAAATGGTCGGGGCTTGTAATCCGAAGGCAGAGAGAATGATCAAAGGATGTCAGCTCAGCAGATAAGAGCAGTTTGCTATTCTAAGCCTGAGGCAATGTTCCTATCTCTCTCCTGAGTTCATGTCTCAGTAAATGAGGAACTAGATAAAGTAGAAAGAAGTATGTGGTCTTTTTGTTCCCCTTAGGATTACATGATTTACTGCTGATTCACGATTTTATCTTTAACTTGTGTATACTAAGCTAGTTTATTGTTACTTTGGGAGACTTTGAAACTTAAACTCATGATATGTACATGTAAATCGCTGACTGATAATAATTGTTTGCTGAAAGAATAAATGCTGATGTAGGACTCCACTCGTGGCATCCTGGCTCACAGGAATGCTGGAGGACCCCTGAATTCCCCATCACTTTAATCTATACTTTATCTCTATCTCTTTTGTTTCCAATCTCTTGCAATGTTCCCCCTGGGACCCGATTTGTTGGGAGAGTCGAACTCCCAGCAGCCAAGCAGCAAATGTAACAGCTATGTTTGTCTGAAATCTGATGATATTGGTGGGAAAACAAGCATCAGCTGGAGGAATTCCAGAAGCCCAAAGTACTCATCTAAATCCTACATTCCACACATCTATTGAAATCAACACAAATCAACATGAAGAACAAATAAAATCATAAAAATCCCACACATTCCCTGGAAAAATGAAAAATTAAATACTATCAGAAGGCATAAAAAATGAGTAAAACCAGGCATCTTCAAAGAGAAGTTAACTTAGAAGAAGAATGAAGCAAGGGATGTTTCTTTTCCCAGCTTTTATCCTAAGGGTAAACCATAGTCACAGCTGTTTAGAGCTCTAAATTTCCAATGGAAAAACCATAATTTTTAGAGTAGAAGACCCCAAAAATAAAACTAGGATCATGAACAGTTGCTATAAAATGAAGGAGAAGTCACAGAAGGGTCTCTGACTCTTATTTTAAGGCTTCAACACATTTTTTACATGTTAGAATTGTCATAAATTATATAAGCAATAGACAGACCAAAAACAGCCCAGCTAAGAATGAAAGACATGAACTGAGATTTGAGCAGACATCCAAATGAGAGCTTCAATTTGAGTTGAAGTGAATTAATTTCCTACCAAAATAAATGAGGAAAAGATCAAACTTTGGTGGGTTATAATGGAATCCATAATCTCTACAGCATAACATTCATAATGAACAGGATACAATAAAAATTTCTCAATGTATGAAGAATGTACTCAACTAAGGTAAACTAGATACAGAATTAGCAGCAAGTATTTTAAAGCAGCTAAATAGTCGTGCTTAATGTTGTAAAAAATATGCTCGTAATGAGTGAAAAAATAGGAAACCAAAAGAGATAAATAGCAATTATTAAAAATAACAAAATGAAAATTCTGCAACCAAAAAAAAAATACAATATCTATGATAAAATTTTAAGTGGATGAGACAGCATAGTTGGTATGGGAGAAGAAATAACCAGTGATCTTAAAGGCAGATCAACAGAAGTTATTCAATTTGAGCCAGAGAAGAGGGAGGCAGGTGGAAAAAAAGAAAGAAACTGAAATGTAGCATCTGTGGAACAATATTAAAAGTTTAATATATGTGCAATTGACACTTCAGAAGAATACAGTCAGAGTTAGGTTAAAATTTAAAAATGAAACTAAAGAAACAATGGTAGAACATTAGCCAAATTTTAGTGAAAGGCATGAATTTATTGATTCAAGAATTTCAGTAAACCCAAGCAACATGTAGTAAAAAAAAAAAAAAAAAAGATAAGATAAACAAATTTCCCAGCAGCAAGAGAACAATGACACCTTATAAACAAATCAAAATCTTGATTCTATTAGTAATGCTTTGGGGAATCAGGCACTCTATTTTCTTCGTGAGACTGCAAAATGGCACAATCTTTATAGAGGCAAATTCGTCAATATTTGCAATGTGCATATGTGTTTTCCTTTTTACTGCTAGAAATTCTACTTCTAGGACTTCGTCCTGGGTATACATCTTCAGAAAATGCACAAGATTATTATGCACAGCATTATTTTAATTTGCAAAATATTAGAACAAAATTCATTTGCCCATATATAGAGGGATTAGCAGAATATATAAATATACATCTATAAGAAAGAATGTGAATGAGCTCTGTAAACTACTATGCATTTTTAAAATATATTGTTTAGTGAAAAAATAAAATTGTGAAATACAGAGATGATAGGTAGATGATAGATAGATGAATATGCATGTCTACACATCTGCAATATCTCCATAAAATACTAACTACAAAGGGAAAAGATAATAACTTCATTCTAAATCTGGCAGACAAGACATGAACCAAAGGACCCAATGTAGCATCACCATTAATTGGCCAACCAACTAAATTAATATGATGCACTGAGGACAAAACATCAGTAATGTTCTATCTCTGCAAAAAGTACTTATCATGACTCTAATATGAAGAAACAACAGTTAAATACAAACTAAGTTCCATTTTGCAAAATTAGTGATCTTTACTCTATAAAAATAACAGAAACAGGAAAGACTGAAGTTTCTAGATAAAAAAGAAAAACACTAAAGAAATGAGAAATGCCTGACCTTGCTTTGTATCTTAGATCAGAATAAAAAGAAATTATAAAGGGTATTATTGGGATAATTGATAATTGCATGTGGGATATAAATTAAACAATAGTATTGTATTTTGTGATTTTGATAACTTCACTGCTGTTAAGTAATAGAAAACTCTTGTACTTAGGAAGTACACACCGTTGTATTGAGAGATAAATGGGCCCAGTGCCTCCACCGTACTTTCACATGGTTAAGTAATACAGCCACAGAGATAGATGAATAGTTAGATAAAGCAAACAGGATAAAATAAAATTAATTCATGAAGATATGTAAGGGCACACAGGAATTCTTTGTAATATTCTCACAGCTTTTCTCTAAAGTTACAATTATATCTAAATAAATAAATAAATTCAAAAATATTGAGAAATAAGAATATGACACCTATAGCTCTTTACTTTCTCTCCAGCAAAACGTTTGCTTTGTACTTTTAAAAATATGTATTTATATATGTCTATAAACATAAATGCTTTAACAATGTTAATTTCTTTTAATTAATATCTTAAAAGAAATTTGGCTCAAAGTAAACTTGGCTCAATTAGGATTTGAATGTGTATTTACTTGAAGGGGCAAACTTTGGATTTCTGTAGTGCTGATACTGTTTTCATTCTTTGTCTAAATGATTACAGAGGTAGTCATCGTGAAAAAGTCACTGAGATACATACTAGATGTAAACACACTTTATATTAAGTAAATATTTTTTTAAAGGAATATTAATTTGGATAAATTTTCACTCAGTTTCCTTTTTATGATTATATATCAAACTGATATTGCTGTGTTTTTCTGGAAAACTGATAGGTGGTAAAGAAATGGAAAGTACTTCATATGCTGGTTATGAACATTGTTCTCTTGAATAATCCAGATTTCTATATTAGAAAATGCAAGTAAAAATATTCTATTTATCCATTTGAATTCTTTTTTCTTCATCATATCATACCTTCCTAACTGATTTCCCCAATTCCATCTCTTTCAGTTCTCATCCCGTACTACAGTCTCCTTACAATTGTATTAATAAATAGCATATTTGATAGTGCAATTCCTTTCCTGAATAAAGTTTTATCACTCTCTACTGCCCATAGAATAAAATACTTAATGACAAATAATCCTTTTCTTCTATCACCTCATATGACCCTTTGTGGTATCATTTTTGGGCCAAACTTTTATTTTTTGACATTTTACTCATGATATACTAAGTTAAACAACAACTATGGTTTTTGTTGAACCATTTTACCCTTACTTGTTAAACTGAGACATAATTCTTAAAACTCCAGTAACTCTAAAATGTTCAGATTTTTTAGCGCAATTCGATACTTACAGAAAAATAATTTATATAATATTTAAGACTCTCATGTAATCAGAGAAGATATTCCTGAGGGGAATTTCAGCTTTAAATGATACTACTGTAAAAAATAGTAATTGTGAATTCAGGGACAAATCAGAATATGAGAAGAGCTAAAGTATGAGAAAATGGAAAAATGAAAGCTTTTCAAAAAAGGAGATTTCAAAGTTAGTTTTTCTTCACAGATCCTAAAAGCCCTTTAAGAAAAAAAAAAAAGATTATGTAAATGTAATGACCTGAGAAATTATAAATTCATAATTATTTAACATAAATACTCCCCCAAAAAGTACGTAAATAGTTGCAGAGTTTATTTCTTCTAAAAATTATTTTCCTTTTCTGTGGGTTTGTTAAACTTTTGACTCATATGCCTAAGGACTTCAATATTACCAAGATAAAATAGATTTCTTTTTCTGTATTCTAGCAACGTGATTCATATTTAGTACAATCCTGGCTATGGACAATTAGTAAACACAAAAGAGATATTTTAAATGGGCTACATTTTCATCAAATGCATTCTGTTGGGAAACTCCAAATTCTCCAGGAATGTGTATCTGGGTCATTTGAGAATGCAGAGAATATGCTTGTTCTTTCTGTCTAAGATGAAATGTCACTGTGGGAAAAGTCCAAATGACAGAATATGAGAAAAGGACCAGCAGTAGTGAAAATGGTTTGGTAATTATCAGGTCTTAACTACAAAAGAAGATGCCTGGCCACACAGTACCGTGCACTCCATGAAGGGAGTGGCAATGTTAGCTTGTTGTTGTCCAAGTGCGTAGGCTGTGAGAGCTAAAGAATATTTGAGATTTGGAAAGTAGATGCCTTGTGCCTTCTCTTCCATATATAATACCCCTACCTTCATTTTATTAACAGTTATCTTACATCAAGATGTGGTAGAATGGTATACGCATGATCACGAGATTTGTAGTCAGGAAGTGTGGGCACAAACTCATCACATGATGATATCACAAATTTTGTCAAAATGTCTGGCTTTTCTGAGCCCCAGTTTCCTCATCTGTCCAATGGGGGAAATAACAATTCATTCCTGTTTGTGAGGCTAAGTTGTAGTAACATATGTAAATTATTTATTCACTGTGTGTATGTATACATAAATATCAAAAATTTAAATTGTGTACCATTTCCACTCATGTTCTCCTTTTTGTTAGCCCCAGGATGCCTACCCCTTATTAGATTTTTGAGATGGTAAAGAGACAAAATGTTTCTCTCCTGTCCTGGGATATAAATATCTAAATATCAATAAAGCACTTTCGTCAAAAAAGTTAAAGGAATGATTGAATTATCTTTGAATTTACTCTATAAAATTCTAAAACCTTTGTCTTACAGAGAAGTGATCAAATAACAAGCTGAAAAAATGTAAGAAAAAAGAATTAGGGATGTGTGTCAGGAAGTAACTAATGAAAATATCATAGTACTGTTTTAGACTTTGTGATTGTTGTAGTATTTTTTCAGTCTTTAAATTTCTTTTCTCATTGGCCGGGCATGGCAGCTCATGCCTATAATCCTAGCATTCTGGGAGGCCAAGGTGGGCAGATCGTTTGAGCTCAGAAGTTCAAGACCAACCTGAGCAAGAGTGAGACCCTGTCTCTACTAAAAAAATAGAAAGAAATTAGCTGGACAACTAAAAATATATATATAAAAAATTAGCTGGGCATGGTGGTGCATGCCTGTAGTCCCAGCTACTCAGGAGGCCAAGGCAGTAGGATTGCTTGAGTCCAGGAGTTTGAGGTTTTTGTGAGCTAGGCTGATGTCACAGCACTCTAGTCTGGGCAAAAGAGTGAGACTCTGTCTCAAAAAAAAAAAAAAAAAAAAGCAACAAAAAAGAAACTCAGTAAATTTCTTTTCTCATTGATAATGATATTTCATGCCTAATATTATATTTAAAATTTGCATTATTTTTCTTAAAGATGGCTGTTCCCTACAGACATCTCACCTTGCATAAGGTTCAGGCTACACAAAACCTGCATCAACCTCCTTGCGGGAGCACATGATTTTCATTGTGGCAAAGATGGGACTCCTCTTTGGCCTAGGGTAATTTCAATACCTTCTCTGCTCTTTTGTATCCTCATTGGTGAAATTGAATGATAGTCCCTTGTCATCTTAAAGATATAATGTCTGAATACTTGAAACACTCAATGAAAAATATAAATCAGTGGGTGCATATTAATCATAATTTTTGATGAGGCTTAGCCTCAAATCTCTTGTTTAATGACTTCAGGACACTGGCAGAATGGCTTAGAAGGAAAATGCATTGTCTTTTGTTACAACAAATAAATGTTATTTTATTTTAAGATTCCACTAATGACTCACTTATTTTGAGGAACAGTCATGAGTTGATTTTGTAGTATTGAATTTCTGTTAATTCTTCAACATTCTCTTATAATCAATGATATGAACTTGAGAGACAGATTGGCTGGGAAATATTTAGTCTAAGGTCATTGAACAGAGCATAGTGTGAGGAAGGGTGTGGATTCAGTGTCTTTTAGCCTAAATCATCAATCTTGACTATTGGCAAAGAGATTTTGTATGTTCAGATGAGAAATTTCATCAAAAAGAGGCTTACAAATGTACTTCTTGTGCAGTAAAGTAACTACTTAAGACTTAAGAGCAGTAATTTCATCAATACCAGATACACAGTAGATTAACTCAAGAAAACAAGTGACAAATACACTCTGTATTCAATACATCATTGATAAATACTGTAATATCTGGTATGCATAATAATATGTAGATAATTGTTAATTAAATGTCTAAACTCTCTTAACTGTCTAGCTTCTCAGACATGCAGGGTAACTATTAATATTATAACCTTCCAAAAGGTTCTGAGGTATAGTTAATGCTAATTACTATTAAGTAAACACTAATAGAATCAATGAATATGTAAGTATTTCTTTGATAAATTAGGTGCTTGTAGTTTGTTGGGGACCTATCCTCACCTCTTTCTGTACTAAAACCTATTTAAGAAATATAAATTTTCATTGTAAGATGTGTCTTGGATCTTTATTTTTTTTTTTCAGATGTAAAAACCAAAAAATAAGCAAGAGAAGACAACTTAGAGATTTTTGTTTGACGAAAATCTTTTGACTCAAACTAGGTATTGTGTTAGAGTTGGAGATAAAGCAAGAAACAAAACAAATGAGTTTCTTAATTGGGTATGCATTGTAGTCACGAGATTAAAAAAAGATAAACAGACATTTTTTGGAGGCAAACCTGAAATTTTCCTTGTTAATGAATGGATAGGAAAACTAGGTGTTAAATAAATAATCACACAAGAAAGACAAGTTGGCCTGTATAATAAAGATTGATCTAAAAGAAAAAAGAAAAAGATGGAGCTTATGTGGACTGAGTTTGTGAACAAGTTTAAGAGATCTGGAATTTGGCATGGAAGTTTTAATTAACAGTGGCATTTGCAAGCTACATTGAGACTAAGAAATGAGGAGTGTGTAGTTTTGAGAAATTTTGCAGCATATCTAATTTTATTACTGTAATAGTTATTTGATTCCCTTTTTTTCTTTTTCCTGCAGAAACTGCCAAAAATATTTAAATTTCTTCTCAAGTGTCTTTGGTTGAAAGAATGATGTTCTATTAAGTGTAGCAAAAAGCCTAAATGAGTTACATTGAGTTAGTTCATGTGTAGCATAGTGACTGACAGGAAAATTTCAATAAATTTCTTCTTCCCTTACTTCATTCCTCTGGCTTTTCCTACAATGTAAACAATCATTACTCTTTGTGGTTAAAGGCTTGCTCGGCTATGCCATAGACCCTTCCTCTATTGCTCCCTCCTGCCTTCTGGTCTTCTCTGTCTCCTTTATTGACATCCCCCCATCTACCATTCTCATTTCTTCCCTCCTTTCTTTCTAATATTTCTTAAGCTTTTACAGTGTATCGAGCAACACAAATTTTCAGAAACATAAGAATAAGAACTAGAGTTTCTTCATAGATCCTTCTTTTAACCTTCCAGGGTCTTCAGTGTTTCATTTAAAATGGCAATGTTTTAGTATTCCCTCAGAGGTCCTGTTTATATTTCTTATAAATTATGTAGTTTACTTTTATTTTCTGCAGCAAAGCTAAGTTAGTCAGTCTTTAATTTCCAAAGTTATTATTTTCTCTTTCTTTTGTAAAGATGAATGTAATGTTGACCTTGTTTCCTCCGTGGTTTGACATTTTATGAATGTGACAATATGTCCTGGCTAGAAGATTTTAGGGGCCCTTTCCCTCCTCACAACTAAATATTTAGGACTGAATATTAAAATACTGTGCTCTCTATACCAATATCTATACATGGGTAAGGGAGGGAGGTAGAAGAATGACAATTTAGCAAGTTCTGAGAAATAGTAGGTACTAGGCTGAAAATATTACCTATGTTTCTTTAAAATTTATTTTTACAACAACCATGTGGTTATAGGCTCCATTATACCATTTCAAAGATGAGAAAATAGGCTCAGAGAGGTAAAATGCTATTCTTAAGCTCACATGGTTTGTAACTAATTAAATAGGGGTTTGCATGTAGACTTCAGGAGCAATGCACTTACCATTGTAATGAAAGCAACCAAACATTAACAGTGTATGCATATGTCATGTCCTCTAGACCAGGGAGAATCCTTAGTACTTTGTCTATGTTGACTATTTTAATTTAATCTTTGGAATATTTTTATCACCTTATTTTACAGTTGATGAAATGGAAGCAAGAGAAGATGGGGCAATATTGAATTATCAGTAAGATTAAGTTAGTTTTTAAAAGGAATGCTAATTCATTCCCCAATCTCTGTTCCCATTTTGTAGAAATAAGTGTTAGTTACTTACATTTAAATACATATAACTCAACTAGGTAGTTTGCTATAGTCATTGCCTCAAAATTAGATATTTAGAACTTAGTTTGTATTTGTACCTTGCATTTTGCTCAATTCTGAGGGGAATTGAAATAGAAATATGACATACATTTTGCCTTCTTTAAGTGTTCTCTCTCATTCCCCTGCCTTCCAGGTGAATCCAGTTAAAAAATTTTCAATGCATGTGTGGATGTGTTTCATTGTAGTGGCTTCAAGAAATGTGGAGTGTTTTCTCTGAAATGAAAACATTTTGACTGGATGATACTGAGGGATTTTCTAAGATCACATTAAATTTCCTGGTATATCTAATTTCAATCCTACATGCCTCAATTTAGGTCAAGCCTCATTAGTTTCTCAGGGGAAAGACATTATTTTTCTTTTGAAATTATATAACCTTAGAAGAAAAATAATCACATTTAATTTAAGACCAGGATTCTAGATTTGGGGAGAAAACATACTAGCAAACATAAGCTTCATCGAGTTTGGTCAAAACAATATTCCTTTTCTTCAGTGGAAGAAAGTTGTGTTAGTAGCAAGCAGTGATTAAAAACGTTTAAGAAGGCAAAGGTAATTTTTTCAACTGATTATCTACAAAATCATCCTTCTAAAACTTGAAATTACAGTAGAAGCAATGCATTACTCTGCATTTTCAAAATATAAAAATAAACTTGCTATGTCTCTTAACTTTTAATTTTTAAAAGTATGTGAGAGAAAATGTAAAGGAAGAGCTGAAATTCCTTCTACAAACATTTCTCTTTGAAATGAGGAAAAGCTTAGTCAATGTACCAAGTGAATATGTAGGACACATCTCAATCCAAATTCAGCTTGAACTTGCTGGTAAGGTAAGGTATTTGCTATAAATGTTGCCTATATATTTTTGTGAAACTTGGCACCATCAACTCACTCAACCTAATATCTACTTTAAAGGTTTTTGACTCTATAGGATAGCAATTTAAAAATTTAAAACTGGATAAAAATAGCATTTGAAATTAAAATTGCTTGATAAGTATAATCATCATTTAAAGAGGAGTATGGGCAAAAACAAACATCAAAATCAACAAGAATAAGAAAGGAAAACATAGAATATAAACACAAACAAATGAACCTAACTGTAGTTCACATGAATAATGCAACTGCACTGGAAAAAAAAAAAAACTATGCAGCATTTGGACACAGTATTTTTGACTACAAAACTATCTGCTATATGCCAAAGAATTGTAGAGAAATGTTGAACTCTGGTTACCAAGTTTGTTTTTCTCAATGTTATGAGTAAAAATTTATGAAACACTCAGTGTATATTCCAGGACTGAGTTAATAAGCAAATATGCTGTAGCTAAAGGAGTCAGGTTTCTTACTGTTCAAGAAAGGAGTGAAATTTATGGAGTGGAAAGCTAGAATAAACCCTGTGTTACTGAAATAAAATCAGAAGAATCAATATGAAGTCATAATTTTAATATAAATAGGCAAATATTTAGAATAAAAATATACTATACACAACTTACAGCATATATATGGTGTATCCATTGCATATATTACATATAAGTGTGTATGTCATGCACTTCTTGTCATCAAATATTTGCCCCCCAATTTTAACTTCTATGATGGTTTATAAATGGTAGTTTTCTAACTCAATAATTTCTTCCATATTTATTGATTGGCTAGTTGACATTTGACTATAAAAAGAAAAGAGTTTCTATATTAGCTCATTCAGGCTGATATAACAAAATACCATATACTTGGTGTTTCATAAAGAAAAGAAATTTATTTCCCAAAGTCCTGGAGGCTGGAAAGTCCAAGATCAAGGTACCAGCAGATTCTATGTCTGATTAAGGTCTATTTATTGTTTAATAGATGGCTCCTTTCTGTGTGGTCACGTGGTCGAATGTGGAAGGCAGCTCTCTGGGGCCTCTTTTATAAGGACGTTAATCACCTTCCAGTGGCTGTACAACCTAATCCAATCACATTAGTGATTAGATTTCAACATAGGATTGGGGGGCAAACATTAAGATCATAACATATACTTTGTAGATAGATCTATATTCTACTCTGTCTCCTGAAAGGGCCTAGAAACAATGACAGCCTAGTAGCAGTGAGCACTCCTGCTTCCCAGATCTTATTTTTTATGCACCATACTCCATTAAAAGGAACCAGGGCTCATTAAAGAAACGGGTGGTTTGAAGAATGAGGTAGAGAAATACAAAATGAAACTGTAACATCTTGTCATATCACAAAGTAAAAAAAAAATGCTTCAAAAATATGGAGGGAATGTAAAAAGGACACAAGAGCTGGACTGAAGGAGCTTTCAATAGCTAAGACGATTTTCACATACACATAAATAATGATGTTGACGACTCCAACCCATTGAACAGGACAAAATGTCATGTGCCTACATTGACATATGTAAACAGATTAATTGATAAATAGGCATAACTTTTTAAATATAGTCAGATGTCAACTAGTCAACTAATAAATGTAGAAGGAATGATAGAATGATAAAATAAAAAATTTTCAACCTACATGTTAATAATAACTTCAGGCAAGGCTCATCAATATATATTAAATTTAGGGGGTAAAAGCTCGATTGGAAATATGACATTTACATGATCTCAAATGTCTTCCCTGATAATGCCTCTTAGTCAAGATATCTGGCATAAACTAACTTAACCAAGTGATCAAAGTTAACATGGTAGGTAATAGGACAAACTACACTGTATGCTTTTTGATTTGATAGAGTGAGAATGCAATATTACTTCTGTGGTTGGTATTCCTACCAAACTGCATAATCTTAACAGAATTATGAGAAAGCACTAAACAAATTCAAATTAAGGGACATTCCATGTAAAAAGTGTACTGTACTCTTCAGAAATATCAAGATCTACTATTACCTAATAAAAAGAACCAGGGCTTCTTGGAGAGATCACTGATTCTAGTGCTATGGCAGGGAATATTCAAGATAAGCCTGGAGCTGCTTTTGGCACAAGTAAGTAAAATGTGCAAACACACACACACACACACACACACACATGGAATCATAGAGGTATATCAAAGAGACATAGAGGTCAAACAAAAGAACTAGTCAAAGGTAGAAAAATTTGAGCAAGAAAACAAATAATGTAACATTAGATAATAACCTAAAGTAAAAATAATCATGAGTCCTTACTGATATAAATGATTAAATAAATAAATGCAAGAGAATTGACAAATCTTCTTTACAGGACAACCTCAAATAATTTATGTAAATATTCTGCCCTCGGGAGGTAACTTTCCACTCCTTAAGTGTGGGCTGTGCACAGTTACTTCTTTCCAAAGAGTCCCACATGGAGAATATGTGTGTGTGTGTGTGTGTGTGTGTGTGTGTGTGTGTGTGTGTGTGTGTGTGTGTTACAGGGAGTGGAGGGGGTAACTTTGCAATTTTATAATAGAGAGACCTGGCAAACACAAACTTAGTCAGGTGATCAAGGTTAACATCAACAGTGAGCATTCAAGTTGATGACATGTACCCTTATACGGTGATAATGGCAATTTATTTCTGTGTTCTTCCTCAAAAACAAAATAAAACAAAACCCATAAGCCCAGTAAAACCACACACACAAAAAATCAGACAAACCCAATTGAAAGATTTTGCAAAATGCCTAACCAATATTCTTGAAGATCATCAAAAACATGGAAAGGCTGAGAAAATTTCATAGTTTAGAGTAGTACAAGGAAACATGATTGTTGCAACCCAACTGGGTTGTATTGCCTGCTGCACAGAGAAGAGCCAATACCCTGAGGCAGTCAGGATTGAAATGGAGAAAGGGTTTAATTAGCAGGGAGATGGGAGGAATTTCTCAAATCTGCCTCCTCAAAAATTTGAGAGACAGAGTTTTTAAAGATCCTTTGGTGGGCAAAGGATTAGGCAGTTGAGTTTGCTAAATGGCTAGGTTCGGGGCACAATCACAGGGGTGTAGGAATCATCTTCTCATGTTGAGTCAGTCCCTGGGTTGGGGTCACAATTCTAGTTGAGTCAGTTTTTTGTTATGAGAATCTGGTCTGGGTGTGTCAGCCAATCCACTGGAATTTGGGGCCTGGAAGACATCTCAGAAACTACCTTTAGGTTTTGAAAAGGTGATGCTATCTACAGAGAAAGTTAAGAATCTTTATGACCACCAGCTATGTGAGTAGCAATTATAGAGAAGCAAACAAGGGGACAGTGGCTGATTATTATCAATATTTTTATCTAGGCCTGTGGCTTCGCAGAGTTTTAGGCCCTTACCATAGTTCTTGCCGTGCACCCCTTTATTGATTTGTAAAGTGTGGTTTCATAATGATTAAGTGTAATGTAGTATCCTAGGTTTCCTGGAATGGAAAAAGGACATTAGTTGAAAACTTAGGAAATCTGAGTAAAGTATGCATTTTTAGATAATAATAATAATGTATCACTATTTGTTCACTAGCTGTGAAAAATGAATCAGACCAATGTAAAATCTTAAGGAAAATTGGGTATAGGGTATATGAGAAACTTCTGCCCTGCCTGTGAAACTTCTGAAAATCTAAAACTGTACTAAAATAAAAGTTATTAAAAAAATACAGGTCAAGGTCATGAAAGGCAATGAAAAGCTGAAGAACATTCTAGACTGAGGGAGAGTAAAGAAACATGCAATACATAATTCTTGCTTCGCTTCTCCACCCAATACTTTGCTGTAAATGGCATTATTAGGACAACTGGAATTACGAATGATTTATACAAAGTGATTGATTTCCCTGAGACTACCTTAAGATTGAAGACTTTAAGCATAGGGGGTAAATCCACATGGCAATTTCTCACCTCCACTGTAAGCAATATAAGCAAAACACAAGTAGTCCTAATTTGCTTTGCAAATGACTATTTCTATGTCAATATTTGAATATCTTGCTTAAAAAACCCTTGCCAGTTCATTTATGAATCAGATTCCAGAGAACAAAAGTTTGTTTAACTTTATTGAATTGCTGGAAAACTTTCCAAACTGTGAGCACACTTCTCTTCATGAAGCTCTTTTGTGTCCACAGGATCTTTCCTGAGAGGCATTGGTGAATTAAGAGATGTGCATTGCTGCTCTCCCTTCTTTGCAATGCAGAACTCTCACCACCTGAGAATTCAGCCTTGGAATTGTTGAAATGGATGAGAAATAGAATCAGCATAAGTAGTTTGACTGAATTTTTTTTCCCGAAGTGTATTTCCATAATCTATGATGTTCAGACATTTAAAAAAAAAAAAACAACTTTGAGGAGACAGTGGAAGAAACAATGGTGAGGAAAAGAAAAGGATTGCACAATCCATACTTGGTTACCCTGTACACATTGGCTAGCTCAGAAATAAACTTTAAAAATAAACAACAGAAAATTAGGATGCATTTGTTTGTGATCAGTTTAATTCCTGGCTCTGCTTCTATATTGTTCCCCATTGGTATAGCTCTAAGAACTAAATATAAAAGGGAAATTGTCCAAAGAGAAAACTGAATTGATAAGAATAGGTTTTCTAAGAAAAAGTAGATTAGATATATTAGTATTTTGCATTATGGATATTCAGAAATGTTTGAAATGTTGGGCAATATTATCTACTAAATATATTTCTCAAAATGTAAGAGTTCTTTCATTCCATTTTTCTTTTTTCACCTTTATAATTGCTGCTTGAAGTGTTACCCTGAGCAATGCAGGAGTATTGCTCTTATGGAATGAATGCACATAATTATTCCAGAGCCTCACCCAAAGAGAAGTGTAATTATTTTCCTGAACAGAGAGTCCTTAAAGTTATCCATCTCTGATGGGAACAAAAGGAAAGGAATCCTCCAGGTAAGCCCTCGGGTGAACTCATTTCTGAATCCAGTGCTTTTCATGGCTTACATTGAGAAATGTACCCTTCAGCAGGTTCTCTCAAAATTAAATCACTGAACATACTTTCATATTTTTATCTAGTAATACCCTATTTCATCAGACTATCCCCTCCTCAAAAGATGCAGTGATAAAATTATGGGTCATGTTTTAATAGGAAAAAAAATGAGCTTCATAAATTTTTTTCTATTTGTATATGTTAGCATTTTTTTTCTTTTTTTTTTCCTTTTTTTTTATTTCAGCATATTATGCAGGTACAGATGTTTAGGTTACGTGTTTACCCTTACAGCCCCTCACCCCCAAGTCCAAGTTCCAAGTATGTGCATCCTTCGGATGGTGCACTTTGCACTCTTTGTGTATGCATATAAACATCCCCTCCTCTCCCCACCCCCTCCCCCCTGCCTGACATCCAACAGATGTTACTCTTATATGTGCACTTATGTGTTGATCAGTTAATACCAATTTGATGGTGAGTACATGTGGTGCTTGTCTTTCCATTCTTGGGATACTTCACTTAGTAGAATGTGTTCCAGCTCTATCCAGGAGTATACAAGAGGTGCTAAATCACTATTGTTTCTTAAAGCTGAATAGTACTACATGGTATATGTTTACCACATTTTATTAATCCACTCATGTATTGATGGACACTTGGGTTGTTTCAACATCTTCGCAATTGTGAATTGTGCTGCTATAAACATTCGGGTGCAGGTGTCTTTCTTACAGAGTATCATTTGATCTTTTGGGTAGATGCCCAGTAATGGTATTGATGGAACAAATGGTACTTCTACCTGTATCTATTTAAGGTATCTCCATATTGCTTTCCACAGAGGTCACACTAGTTTGCAGTCCCACCAGCAGTGTATGAGTGTTCCTATCTCTCCTCATCCATGCCAACATTTATTGTTTTGGGACTTTTTGATAAAGGCCAGTCTCACTGGAGATAAGTGATATCTCATTTGCATTTCCCTGTTGATTAGATATGTTGAGCATTTTTTCATGTGTTTTTCGGCCATTATTCTGTCTTCTTTTGAAAAGTTTCTACTCATGTCCTTTGCCCAATTTTTGATAGGGTTGTTTAATTTTTGTATGTTGATTTTCCTGAGTTCTAAGAAGATTCTAGTTATCAGCCCTTTATCAGATTTTTAGCATGAAAATTTTTCTCCCATTCTGTAGGTTGTCTGTTTGCTCTTGTGACAGTTTCTTTGGCTGTGTAGAAGCTTTTTAATTTGATCAGGTCCCAATTATTTATTTTGGTTGTTGCTGCGATTGCCTTTGGGGTCTTCTTCATAAATTCTTTGCCTAGGCCAATGTCTAGAAGAGTATTTCCAACATTTTCCTCTAGAATTCTAATAGTTTCACTCCTCAGGTTTAAATCTGTTACCCAGTGTGAGTTGATTTTTGTGAGAGGTGAAAGGTGTGGATCCTGATTCAGTCTTCTACATGTGGCTATCCAATTTTCCCAGCACCATTTATTGAATAAGGATTCTTTTCCCCAGTGTATGTTTTTGTCTGCTTTTCAAAGATTAGATGGCTATATGAGGATGGTTTTATATCTGGGTTTTCAGTTCTGTTCCACTGGTCAATGGCTCTATTTTTGTGCCTGCACCAAGCTGTTTTGATTACTACAGCCTTATAATAAAATTTGAAGTCTGGTAAGTTGATACCTCCCATTTTGTTTGTATTGCCTGGAATTGTTTTTGCTATGAGGGGTCTTCTCTGGTTCCATACAAAGTGTAAAATTAATTTTTCTACATCTGTGAAGAATGATGTTGGTATTTCAATAGGGATTTCATTGAATCTGTAGATCACTTTGGGTAGTATAGACATCTAAACAATGTAGATTCTGGCGACCCACGAGCATGATATGGTTTCCACCTGTTTACATCCTCTGCTATTTCCTTCCTCAAAGTTTCATAGTTCTCCCTGTAGAGGTCTTTTACCTCCTTAGTTAAACATATTGCTAGGTACTTTATTTTCTTTGTTGCTATCATGAAGGGAATTGAGTTTTTGATTTGGTTCTTGGTATGAATGCTGTTGGTGTATATGAAAGCCTGTGATTTGTGTGTATTGATTTTATATTCTGAGAGTTTACTGAATTCATTTATCAATTCCAGGAGCCTCTTCCTTGAATCCATGGGGTTTTGTAGATATACTATCATGTCATCAGCAAATAGTGAGAGTTTGATCTCTTCTGTTCCCATTCCTATGCCTTTAATTCCACTCTCCTGCCTGATTGCTGTGATCAGGACTTCCAGCACTATGTTGAATAGAAGTGGAGATAGTGGGCAGCTTTGTCTGGTTGCAGTTCTAAGTGGTAATTCTTTCCATTTTTCCCCATTCAGTATGATGTTGACTGTGGGTTTGTCATAAATGGCTTGTATCATTTTTAGGTAAGCCACATGTATGCCTATTTTGTTAAGTGTTCTTATCATAAAAGGGTATTGAATTTTGTTAAATGCTTTTTCTGCGTCTATTGAGAGAATCATATGGTTTTTGTTTTTGTTTATGTGGTGAATTACGTGTATAGATTTGCTTATGTTGAACCATCCCTGCATCTCTGGGATAAAACCCACTTGGTCATGATGGATTATTTTCTTCATAGGCACCTAATTTGGTTAGCTAGAATCTTGTTGAGAATTTTTTCATCTAAATTCATAAGGGATATTGGTCTGTAGTTTTTCTTTTTTGTTGTGTCCTTTCCTGGTTTTGGTATCAGGGGTATGTTGGCTTCATAAAATGTGTTGGGGAGGATTCCATCCTTCTCATTGTTGTGGAATAATTTCTGCAGGATAGGCACCAGTTCTTCTTTGTAGGTGTGGTAATATTCGGGTATGAAACCATCTTGTCTTGGACTTTTCTTTTTTGGAATGTTTTTTATCACTGTTTCAATTTCAGTCCTTGATACTGGTTTGTTCAGGAATTCGATTTCTTCCTGGTTGAGCCTAGGGAGTCTGTGTGTTTCCAAAAATTTGTCCATTTTCTCCACAGTTTCCAGTTTGTGTGCATAAAGGTTTTTTGTAATACTCATAAATTATATCTTGAATCTCCATGGCATCAGTTGTGACTTCTCCTTTTTTATTCCTGATGGAGCTTATTAGGGATTTTTCTTTTCTGTTTTTTGTTAGTTTAGCTAAAGGTGTGTCAATTTTATTTATTTTTCAAAGAACCAACTTTTTGTGTTACTAATCTTCTGTATAGTCTCACTGTTGTCAATTTCATTTAGTTCTGATTTGATCTTATGAATTTCCCTTCTCCTGCTGGGTTTGGGGTTGGTCTGTTCTTCTTTTTCCAGTTCTTTGAGTCGGTTCATTAGGTTGTCTATTAGTGATCTTTTTGACTTTGGATATAAGCATTTATGGAAATAAACTTTCCTCTCAGGACTTCTTTGGCTGTGTCCCACAGATTTTGATAACTTGTGTCACCTTTGTCATTTAGTTCGAAGAATCTTTTGATTTCCATCTTTACTTCCTTGTTTATGAAGGAATTGTTCAGCAGAAAGTTGTTTAATTTCCATGACTTCGTGTAGAGTTGTGAGTTTCTGTTGTGGTTGATATCTGTTTTTATTCCACTGCGATCTGAGACGATGCATGGTATGAATTCCGTTCTTTTAAATTTTTCGAGATATGCTTTTGGCCTAGAATATGGTAAATCTTAGAGAATGTCCCAAGAGCTGATGAGAAGAACGTGTATTCAGTGGTTTTGGGGTAGAATGTCCTGTAAATGTCAGTCAGCCTCATTTGTTCTAGAGTTCTGTTTAAGTCCATTATTTGTTTGTTAATTTTCTGTTTGGAGGATCTGTCCTGTGCTGTCAGTGGGTTGTTGAAGTCTCTGACTATTATGGTGTTGCTGTCTATCAATTTGTTTAGATCAAGTAGAGTTTGCTTTATGAATCTGGGTGCACCTAAGCTGGGTGCATACATATTTAGGATTGTTATGTCTTCTTGTGGAACTGTACCCTTCACCATTATATAGTGACCCTCTTTGTGTTTCATTCCTTTTGTTGATTTAAAAACCAAGTTATCTGAGATCAAAACTGCCACACCAGCCTTCTTTTGGCTTCCATTTGCTTGAAATATTGTTTTCCACCCCTTAACCTTGAGTCTAAATTCATCCTTGCAGGATAGATGCATTTTCTGGAGACAGCAGATGCTTGGCTTGCTTTTTTTTTTATACATTCAGCCAGCCTGTGTCTCTTGAGAGGGGAGTTCAAGCCATTCACCTTTATTGAGAGAACTGATATGTGGGGTGAATTACCCTTCTTTCTGTTGGGTTGTATTTTTTTGCTTTGTTTTCTCTCTTGAGCCATTGTGGAATGTAGCCTTTGATCTTCAACTTTTGAGAGGTTTTACATTCGAGAGTGTTTATTGTGTTGATCCCTGTATAATTCTGTTTTGAGTATTTCTTGGAGATCTGGTCTTGTCTTAGTGAATTCCCTCAGTCTTTCCTTGTCTGAGAATGTCTTTATTTCTCCTTCATATATGAAACTTAGTTTAGTAGGGTACAAGATTCTAGGCTGGGCATTATTCTGTTTTAGAAGAGTGACAATGGGGCCCCAGTCTCTTCTTGCTTGTAGGGTTTCAGTTGAGAAATCTGGAGTTATTGTGATGGGCTTTCCTTTGTATGTTACTTGTTTCTTTTGCCTTACAGCTCGTAGAAGGGCCTCTTTAGTGGATATTTTGATCAATCTGATGACATGATGATGTGGTGTATTCCTATTTGCATTGAATCTCCCTGGGGTCCACTGAGTTTCTTGTACCTGTATATCTAGATTTTTAACAAGGCCTGGGAAATTCTTCTCTATTAATTCTTCAAATAGCTCATCCTGCCCTTGAGTATTTTCTTCTTCACCTTCCAGAACCCCTATCACACTCAGGTTTGACTTTTTCAAATAATCCCACATTTCTTGTAGGCTTATTTCTTTTCTCTTAATTTTGTGCTCAATCTCTGTCACTGACTTATTTAATTGGAAGGAATTGTCTTCAATCTCTGAGATTCTTCTTCTGTTTGATCTACCCTGTTCTTGAGGTTTTCCACTGTGTTTTGTAGTTCCCCGAATAAGTCCTTCATTTCCAGGAGATCGGTTTGATTTTTCTTTACTATTTGAATTTCTGTAGTGAATTTTTCTTCCAAGTCCTGGATTTTTTTTCATGGTTTCTTTGTGTTGGTTATCCATTTTTTCTTGCATGTCATTCAGTTTTTTACAATCTGTTTTTGAAATTCTTCTTCTGTCATTTTAGTGTTCTCAGTTTGGTTAATGTCCATTGCTGGGGAGCTGTTATTCCTCTTTGGGAGTGTGCTTTCGTTTGAGTCTTTACACTTACAGAGTTCTTTCGCTGGTTCCTACCCATCTGGATCAGTTGTTCCTTCTTGCCTTTAGATTTTTGTTTGGATAATGACATGCCCTGTTTAATCTCTGAGCCAGTAGTTGGTGTTTGTGGGTGAGATTCGACCACACCCTTTATGATGAATCAGTAGATGCAGTAAAAGGGTGTGCAGGATGACCTCCTTGTCAGTAGGTGGCACTTGCAGGGAGGAGCGAGCTGCAGTGCTGTTTTTGGGTCCTGTAGCTAGCTCTTGTTCCTCTATAGAGGCTCTCTTGTACCTCGGGTGGTGGACGGGGCCCTGGGATTTCCAGGTGTGTCCTTATTCTCCACCTCAGTGGGGGCAGGACCGGGAGTGAGTCTGGGTGGGGCTCGGTTGGGTATGCCTGCCCTCAGGCTCTGCAACTGCTGTTAGCAGGGTTCAAAGGTCTCTTCTTTGCTTCTATGCAAGGCTGCATGGAGGTGCTGACATGGCTCCACTCAGCTGAAAATCTGGGCTTGGTGGATGGGGCTTTCCAAATGCCACACTCTGGAGCACGTCTCAGTCCCCTCCACCCTCCCTCTCTCCGTGGCCTCTCCCAAGCCTCTGCCAGCAAGCAGTACCTCAGGCCGATGGATCTTCCCTGGCTGTGATGTGGGCCGAGAGATTCCCTACTCAGGATCATAGCCTGAGCTGGGTGCACAGCCCTCTTTTGGAAGGAGGGTTGCCACTTAGGCATGCTACTCTGGCCCTGAAGGCACACATTCCTCATTAGGCTCTTTCACAGATCTCTCTTCTGTGCCCCAGGGAAGTGCGTTCGTGATCTGGGTGTATGGGGTCTGGTCTGCAGGCCTGTCCCCTGGTCCCTGGGAATTAATTCCTGACCCCACCAGTGGCTGGAATGTTGGTCTCAAATCACCTACAGGGTGCCCATGCTGGGTCTATTTCACTCCACCTCAGGATTTGCCCTGCTCTCCTAGAGTCCCCAGGCAAGCAGAACCTGGGAGTGCTGGTGGGTAGGGTGCTCACAGTCTGAGTATCCCTCAGTCTACTGTAGAGCCCCAAAAAGAAAGATCCCGTTTCTTGGATATGCCTCCATGTGATGGCTAAATTGTCTCTCTGGGCACCCACAGGTAGAAAAGGGGAAGGAGAGAATGGAGCACTATGGCGTCTGCCTATGGGCTCAGGTCTGTGCTTGGGGAGGTGCCCCGTGGGAGCTGGGAACCCAGCGCTGTGTCCACAAGAGGCCACTGCTCACTGGCAGCAGCCATCTCTGGCCTGCCGTCAGCAGGTCTCTCCAATTGCTCAGGATCCCACCAACAGTCCGAGATGCAAGGGAGGATAAAGTTATCTGTTCCACCTACCCTTCTCGCTGGTCGAAGCCTCTGGGGCCATTCTCCTTCCAGTTCTTCTCCGCAACTACTTCCCATGGAGTCTCCTGCAGTTTCAGGCACCCTTCCATCCGACCCTCTCCCGATCTGTGTTTCTCTGCTGGTTTATATTTTTTTTTCTTTCTTCTAAAATTTGTCTTTTTTTGCAGAGACACTCTGACTGGCAGCTTTTCTCATCCACCATCTTGGGTCCTCTCTCTTTTTTTTTTTTTCACTTTTTATTTAATTAATTTATTTATTTAAATTCAGGATACTATGGGAGTACAAACATTTTGGTTATATGAAATGTGTTTGCCTCGTTAAACCAGGGCCACAAGTGTACTAATTTGCAGTCCCACCAGCAGTGAATGAGTGTTCCAATTTCTCCACATCCATGCCAGCATTTGTTATTTTGGAACTTTTTGATAGAGGCCATTCTCACTGGAGTTAGGTGATATTTCATTGTAGCTTTGATTTGCATTTCCCTAATGATTAGAGATGTTGAGCACTTTTTTATATGTTTGTTTTCCATTAGTCTGTCTTCTTTTGATAAGTTTCTGCTCATGTCCTTTGCCCATTTATTGATGGGGTTGTTTGATTTTTTCTTGTTGATTTTCTTAGGTTCTTTATAGATTCTTGTTAACAGCTCTTTATCAGACGTGTAGAAGGCAAATATTTTTCCCCATTATGTATATTGTCTATTTGCTCTATGGACAGTTTCCTTGGCTGTACGGAAGCTTTTAATTTGATCAGGTCCCATTTGTTTATTTTTGTTGCTGCTGTGATTGCTTTGGGGGTCTTCTTCATAAATTCTTTACCTAATCCAATATCTAAAGGAGTCTTCCCCACATTTTCTTCCAGAATTCTTAAGGTTTCATGCCTTCGGTTTAAGTCTATTATCCAACGTGAGTTGATTTTTGTAAGAGGTGAGAGGCAGGAATCCAGTTTCAAATCTTCTGCATGTGGATATCCAGTTTTCACAGCAGCACCTACTGAATAGAGATTCTTTTCCCCAATGTAGACTTTTGTCTGCTTTGTTGAAGATTAGATAGCAATATGAGGATGGTTTTATATCTGGGATCTCCAGCCTATTCCAAAGGTCTTTATCTCTGATCTTGTGCCAGTACCATGCTGTTTTGGTTACTATAGCCTTGTAGTAAAGATTGAAGTCTGGCAGACTGATGTCTCCCAATTTTTTCTTTTAGCTTAAGATTTGTTTTGCTATGCGAGGTCTTCTCTCATTCTAGACAAAGCATAGAATTGTTTTTTTCTATATCTGTAAAGAATAATGGTTGTGTTTCGATAGGGATTGCATTAATTCTGTAGATCACTTTAGGTAGCATGGACATTTTAATAATATTGATTCTACCAATCTATGAGCATGGTAGGGATTTCCATCTGTGCGCATCTTCTACAATTTCTTTTCTCAGTGTTTTTTAGTTCTCCATATAAATATCTCTCACCTCCTTTGTTAAATATATTTCTAAATATTTAATTTTCTCTTGCTTCTGTGTTCTTTTTCTTCATCTGATTTGTTTAGCACATAGGCAATATCTTCAAGCTCTGAGATTCTCTCCTCTGCATGATCCATTCTATTTTTAAGGTTTTCCACTATGTTTTGAAATTCCTTGAATGCCTCCTTCATTTCCAAGATTTCTGTTTGGGTTTTTCATAATATTTCCATTTCTTCAGAGAATTTTTCATTCATTTCCTGTATTGTTCTCATGGTTTCTTTCTGTTGGGTTTCATTTTCTCTTCAATTCCATTGAGTTTCCTTACAATCCGTATTTGGAATTCTTCCTCTATCAATTTAATCATTTCATTTAAATTAGTATCCAATTTTGAGGGTCTCATGATTTCTTTTGGGGGTGACTTTTCTTTCTGCTCTGTTATATTCTCTGTGTTCTTTCTCTGATTCTTTCTCATCAGGGTAATTGACTAAGAACTGGGAGTGCTAGGACTGGTTTGTGCCTTTAACTTCAAGCCCCCAAGGGACATTCCTTAACAGTAGTGGGAGGAGGCTCGCTCTTCTTGTATTGCTTTGGAGGTATTTTGGCAAGTTGAGTTACCTCTGACCTGTTGTCTTCACCTCTTGCCAGTGGAGATTAGTGAGTTTGGTCCCCCAGCTTAAGCTCCCATGTTGTGACTCACACCTGTGTGTATAACTCCACTGCCCTCTAATAGCCTGAGATGGAGGGCACTGTGTTGAGGTGTGGAGTTATCCTCTCTGTCATTGGTTGTAGATTGTATGGAGGAGCCAGTTATTGAGGTAATCTGATCCCTCCATGTTGGTTTCTGATCCCTGGGTGAAGAATACTAATGCCCCAACCTTTAGGAAGGGTGTTGCCACTCCCGAGGGGAACTTGGACCCTATTCCCCCTTAAAGTGGTGGTAGGAGCCAGGCAGATCACAGCTGCTGCCTACCAGCCTGTATGTGTGTGCTTCTATGGTTGCTTGATCTGACACTAGGGGGAGCCGCTAATATGTTATTCAGGATTCTTCCATCACACTTGGGAGGCTGCTCCTGATGGGAGGGGTTACTTGGTGCACCTGCTGTGGCCTTTGGCCAGGATTTTCCTTCCCTGAATGTGAACCCCACTGTTGGCAACCACCCGGTCATGGAGAGCAGGCTCCAGAGTTATGATCCTACTAGATGACCTAAGTGGGTCTCACAGGGCAAATTGCTAGGCTGTCAACAATTGATCTGCACCAAGACATGGCAGATTCACACCAGTCACTCAGGGAAAGTGGCTTTTCTTTCTTCTCCCTACCTCCAGGGGCGGAGCGTACCACTTTTGGCATGAAAGTCACTGCACTAGGGGTAGGGGTGATGCCCAAAACCTCCCAGCGCCCCAGCGCCTGTGAATCCCTCAGGGGATAGCCTTCCATGACTGGGGAAGCACTCAAAATTCACCCATCGAAACAGGCCTGGCTAGCTGACAATAGGTCATTGAAGGGCAGAGCCTATTGCAGAGTCCCTGGGCTGGAGGAAGGGTGCTACGCGAAACCATACCACACCACAGCATCTGAGTTGTAGAACCCCAAAATGGCAGCCACCCACCCACAGAGCTCTAGCGCTGGGGGGAATGACTGTTCAGGAGTTGGCGGATGCCATATTGGGGAGCTGAATCAACAGGATGCCCGCTGTCTCTTGTGTGTCAGCATCCGGCAATCTGGCACCTGTCTTGATCTTTCTGACCTGCCCTGAACCAGCCTAATCTTCTGCAGCAATTTCCAGGTTAGAGCCCCCTTTTCAGGGTTCGCCTCTGTTGTTCTGGTCCCACTGACCACCAGAGGCAAGGTACCTGTCTCCTAATTCCCTGGAGCTGTAACTCAGACCAGTCTCTTGCCCACCCAGTGCAGTCCTAGCACAGAGTTCCAGGGAGTTCAAGATGCTTCCTGCTATCGTCTCCTCTTCACAGAGCCCAACATCTCCTGCTGCGATTTTGCACCAACTTCAGGCAGATCCCTGTCTGAGTGATTGTGGAAGTCAGTGGGGAAGCAGGACGTTTTCCTGTGGGTCATATCCCACTGCACTCACTGGCTGTGGGGGCACAGCCATCCCATGCTCTATTCTCTATTGTTTATCTCATACTCTCCAGAATTCACGATACTATCTCCCATTCACCCTTTTTTCCCCTGTGGTGTTTGTCCCACACTGTTTCTCTGCAGTTTCACAACACTGTTGTTGCGGGGGAGCGATCCACTTGTGTGTAGCAGACCGAGGTCTTCACCTCTTTGTCTGGGAGCAGAGAACCAGGAGGTTGCCTTTACTCTGCCATTTTTTTTTTTTCCCTCAAGCGAGCTTTTTAAATTTAAGCATTATATATTTATACAAGATTAAAAGTGCATAGCAATAATTTTGTGGTGAATGAAATCAAAAGTAAATAAGGAAATCTCCCCTTTGAATGACCTTGGGAGATTTTCAGAGCCAACCATTTCTACGAGGCCCATTCTTTGTTTTCTCCATCCCTAGTTACCCAAAGCAGAATATTTAACTTTATTGTAGCAGCTAAAAGGAAGCACAGATGTTTAGGATCAAAATGTTTTCTCTGTACATAAGCATAAAATATAGATAGGAACATACAGAATAGAGTGAAGGTAAATAAAGCCTGCTGCAGAAATCTATTAATAAATTTCAAGTAATCTTTGAGCAAAGGTCTCAAAGCAAATAAAGAACATAAAGTGGTTACTAATGACAATCCTAAGCAAGAAGCAGTCAGCAGATTACCACCTATATTTAAACTGTGGTTAATAAAAAGTATGTAAGGATATAGAAATAGATCCAAACTAAGCCAAAATTATTCATTTGCAACACCGATAGGGCATATATCAGAAATCCTTTTGTAACCTTGTGTATTTATTCATGGCTTCTCTATTTACCAGATTCAGGATCTTAAATGTGGTAGAAAATTATAGATGGGTGGCTTGCCACCTGCATTCCTTGTCCTTTGTAATTGGAAAGGTTTAAAAAATTGTTTTCCAGACTGCTTTGGAGCTATGATTCTGGATGTAATTTAGATCCACCAATTAAGTACACTTACATGTAACTTAGAACAAGTGATGAGGCACTACTGTCAAGTAAGGTTGTAGATACAGATATCTAGTGAAAATTGAGGCATCTAGAATCAGTGTTCCATGTTGTCTTCCCTAGCTATATGGGTATAAAGGACAGCTGTAAGGGACACAGCACGAACAGCTACAACCCCCTGATCTCTGGATGGTAGTTCCAGTTCAGTTCCTTTGAACATAATATGGTAGAAATACCATCCCTCAACACCACATCATGAAGTGATTTGGTAGGCCTTTAATTTCTTGTGTTAATTCCCTTACTTGTTGCAATAATTTAATGACTCCTTATAAAATCGGTATTAAGTTCTGACTTACTACCAGATTGTAGCATACTTATTTTTCCCACATAGCACTCTATGTAGTATTCTCTTTTTGTGAGTCTCAATAATTCTTACAAAAGTTCATCTATGAGGGAGGGGCCAAGATGTCAGACTAGAAGCAGCCTCCATGGACCACTGTCATGGAGAGAATTGAAAGTGGTGAGTGAATATTCACCTTTGGATTGATCATCTAAGAGAGAGCACTGGGAATCAACAGAAAGGAGATAGAAGGCAAACAAAGTGAAGGAGAGGGAAGTGGGGTGACCAGCTTAGTAGGATTGGAGGTACCCAGGAAAGCCTACATGTAGAGAAGGGACAGAGGAGAGAACACTGCAGCTCCATACTTCTCCTGTGGACATTGCAATCCTCCACCACTGCAGACCTACCGACTGATAAAGGGAGTTGCATAGAAACTGTGCAGCAGCATTGCTCTGTACAGAAGGTATATGGGCGTCTTGCAGGCTTCTGAATCCTGGATGCTATAGCTTGTGCCATTCTGAACTCCTAGCCTGAGAACACTGTACCTACCCGGGGGTCAGCTTTGCTTCTCCTGCTTCCCCATTTTCCCTGCTGGGCTGGGGAGAAAGTGAGTCCCCACTCTTCTGTTCCCCTGAGTGGGTGCCATATGCCCCCATTGCCACCAAGGGATCTAGGTAAAGCAAGTGTTCACAGCCCCCAGCACCAACTGCTGCCATCTGGGTAGCACAACTGCTACCACTGCCACCTGGATAGAACTGCTGCCAATGGACCTGGGCAAAGCAAATGCCTATGCCCCTGCACACCCCCTGCCTACTGCAAACTCCCACTACCACCTGACCTGGTAAGAGTGAATGCCCACATCTCTGGTACCTGCTGCCACAGCCTAGGTAGCCACAAACAGCCACCACTGCTGCTGCCACCAGGGAATTCGGATGGAAGAAACCTCCCATGGCCACCCATCATCTCAGAGAAGAACCCGCCCTGCTCCTACCTGAGCTTACAGCAGTGTCCTGGCGACCAGCTCAACCCTGGACATGAACACCCCCCAGTAACTGCTTAGACTGTGACAACCACTGGGGAATGGAGAGATGCAGGAAAGCCTCAGTGATATGAGCTCAGTGTACCCACCCCTCTCCAGCCTAGTCAATCTTCCACAGCAGGACTCAAGTTTACCATCCGGCAACCTCTCCCTCTCTTCAATGAGCAACAGAGTTTCTAACAGAAAATAACAAGTGTACAGCAAAGCTGTGTATTTTGAGCAGATAGAAGAGTTTCTAGTTGAGAAGGAACCAGCATAAGGACTCTGGAAACATGAAAAAACAGACTGTTTTGACACTCCCAAATGTCACATTAGTTCTCAAGCAATGGACTTCAACAAAAAGAAAATTGTTTAAATGTCAGATATGGAATTCAGAATATGGATGGCAAGTAAGATAAATGGGATTGATGAGAAAGTTGAAAACCAGCACAAAGACATCAAAAAAATAATTTGGGGCATGAATGAAAACTTCACTAAAGAGATAGATATTACAAGAAAAATAGAACATAAAGAAATAAAAGAATTATTTAGGGAATGCCAAAATAAAGTAGAAAGTTTTAAGAACATGTTTGACCAAACAAAAGAAAGAATTTCAGAGCTTCGAGACAAGGCTTCTGAATCAATACAGTCAGTCAAAAATGTAGAGAAGAGAATCAAGAAGAATTTCTCTCTAAGAAATATGGGAGTATATAAAGCAAATGAAGATAAGAATCATAGGTTTACCTGAGGAAGAAGGAAAAAAAAAAAGCATAGAGAACCTATTTGAGGGAATAATTGAGGAAAATCTCCATGGTATCACTAGAAATTTAGACAAACAGATAGAAGAATGTCATCAAATACCTGGAAGATTCATGGCAAATAGGACACCACCAAGATACACAGTCATCAGGCTGGCCAAAGTAGCGATGAAGGAGAAAATCCTACAATCTGAAAGATTAAAACATCAAATAACTTACAAGTAAATTACAAAGGAAAACTCATCAGACTGACAGGAGACTTCTAAGCAGAAACCTTACCAGCCAGAAAGCATTGAGGTCTCATTTTTAGTCTTCTTAAAGAGAATAACTGCCAGCTAAGAATTTTATATCCTGCAAAACTAAATTTAATGAAAAAGGAGTAATAAATTTTTTCCCAGACAAGCAAACACTAAGAGAATTCGTCTCCACTAGACCTGCCCTACAAATGTTTAAAAGTGCTGTACACATGGAAGAGAACAACCGATATCTGCCAGTGTAAAGATATTCAAAAGTTAAAAAGCATAATTCTTATAAAACAGTAATTCAAGAGAGCAAATAAAGTAACTACGTAGCAATTAACATGATAACTAGAACAGTATGACACATATGAATACCACCATTAAATGTAAATGGTCTAAATGGCGACTTTAAAGATGTAGATTGGCAGAATAGATAAAAAAAAATAAAGACCATAACCCAAATATCTACTGTTTCTAAGAAAGCCATTTATTAATAACTTGCAAAGGTTCTCATATACTCAAGGTAAAGAGTTGGAAAAAATATCCCATGCAAATAAAAGCCAAAAGAGAGAAGCAGCAGCTATTCTTATATCAGATAAATAGACTTGAAATCAACAACAATAGAAAAACATAAACAAGGTCATTATATAATGATAAAGGATCAATTCAACAAGAAGATATAACAATCTTAAATATATGTACAATTAGCATAGAAACTTCCAGATTCATAAAACAAATTCTACTAGATCTAAGGAATGAAATAAACAGCAACATCATAATAATTGTAATACTGGGGACTTCAACACTCTACTGACAGTACTAGACAGATCGTTAAGGCAGAAAATTAACAAAGAAACATTAGACTTTAATGGAACTCTAGAACAATGGACCTAAAAGTTATTTACAGAATATTCTACCCCAGAACTTCAGAATATACATTATTATCATCAGAACATGGGATATTTTTCAAGATATATCATATTTTAGACCACAAACAAGTCTCAGCCAAGTCGGAAAAATGAAAATCATATTATGTATCTTCTCAGACCACAGTGGAACAAAACTAGAAATCAATTTGAAGAGGAAATCTCAAAACTATACAAATACATGGAAATAAACATACTGCTGAATGATCCTTGGGTCAACGATGAAATCAAAATGGAAATTAAAAAAATTCAAATTGAACAACAAAAGGAACACAAACTTCCAAAAACTCTGGGATACAGCAGAACTGCTAAGAGGGAAGTTCATAGCACTATATGCCTACATCAAAAAGGCAGGAAAATCACAAATTAACAATTTAATGTCATGACTCAAGGAACTTTGAAAACAAGAACACACCAAACTCAGAGCTAGCAGGAGAAAAGTAGTAACAAATATCAGAGGAGAATTAAAGAAAATGGAAACTAAATATAAATATATATATATACACACACACACATATATATATACACACACACATATATACACACACACACACATACATACACATATATTTGGTATCACACAAAGTATCAACAAAATAAAAATTTGGTTCTTTGAAAAGACAAACAAAATCACTAGCTAGATTAACCAAAAATAGAAGAGAAAAAATTCAAAAAAGCTCACTTGGAAATGAAAAAACAAAACAAAACAAAACAAAAAGCAAAAAACATTTCAACTGATATCACAGAAATACAAAATTTTATCCGAGACTACTGTGGAAACCTCTATGTATACAAGCTGGAAAATCTAGAGGAAATGAATAAATTTTAGGAAACACACAACCTCGGAAGCTTGAATTAGGAATAAATAGAATTCCTGAACAAAACAATAACACGTAGCACAATTGAAACAGAAATGAAAATATCTGAACAACAATAAGAAAAAGCCCAGGACCAGATCGATTCACATACAAATTCTACCAGGCCTACAAAGAATTGGCACCTATCCTTCTGAAAATGTTCCATAACGTCGAGACATAGGTTATCCTCCCTAACCCATTCTTCAAAGCCACTATCAACCTGATACCAAGGCCAGGAAATGGCAGAACAAAAAAAGAAAATTACAGACCAATATCCTTGATGAACCTAGATACAAAAGCTCCCAATAAAATAACAGCAACTTAATTCAATAGCACATCAAAGTGATAATTCAGAATGATCAAGTGGGTTTCCTCCCAGGGATGCAAGGATGGTTCAACATATGCAAATCAATTAATGTGATTCACCAAATAAACATAATTAAAAACAAAAACTATATAATCATGTCAATAGGTATTGAAGAAGTATTCCATAAAATCCAGCACCCCTTCCTGATGAAAACCCTTAGCACACTATACACAGAAGTTACATACCTCAACGTAATAAAATCTATATTGACGAATTCACAGCCAACAAAATACTGAATGGTGAAAAGTTGAAAGCATTCCCCCTAAGAACTGGAACAAGACAAGGATGCCCACTGTCACCATTCTATTCAACATAGTGCTGGAAGTCCTAGTCAGAGTAATCAGGAAAAAGAAAAAAATAAAAATCATCCAAATCCAGAAAGAACTATCAAACTATCCCTATTTGCCAAGGATATGATCTTAGATCTAGAAAACCCTGAAGATGCCACCAAAAGACTCCTAGAATTGATAAATAAATTCAGTTACATCTTAGGTTGCAAAATTAATGTACAAAAATCAGTATCATTTCTATATACCAACAGCAGTTAAGCTCAGAGTCAAATCAAGAACTCAACACCATTTACAATAGCTGCAAAGAAAATAAAATACTTGGGGATGTATTTAACAAAGGAGGTGAAAAATCTCTACAATGAGAGCTGAAAAATACTTATGCAAAAAATCATAGATGACACAAACAAGTGCAAAAACATCCCATGCTCATGGATTGGAAGAATCAACATTGTTAAAATGTCCATATTGTCCAAAGTGATTTACACATTGAATGCAATTCCCATCAAAATACCAATGTCATCTTTCAGAGATCTAGAAAAAATAATCCTACCCTTCATAGAAAACCAAAAAAGAGCCCAAATTACCAAAGCAATCCAAAGCAAAAAAATAAATCTGGAGGTGTCACATTACCTTACTTCAAATTATGATAGAAAGCTATAGTAACAAAAACAGCATATTACTGGTATAAAGACAGACACGTAGGTCAATGGAATGGAATAAAGAACCCAGAAATAGAGCCATATATGTATGACCAACTGATTTTTGACAAAGCAGACAAAAACATACACTGGAAGAAAGATGCCCTATTCAGTAAATTGTTCTGGTAAAACTGTATAATCACATGCAGAAGAATGAAACCAGATTACTATTTGTCATCACATATAAAAATTAACTCAAGTTGGATAAAATACTTAAGTATAAGACCTTAAGTTATAAAAATTCTAGCAGAAAATGTAGGAAAAACTCTTCTAGGCATTGGTCTAGGCATAGAATTTATGACTAAGACCCCAAAGCAAATACACCGCCAACAAAAATACATAAAGGGAATTTAATTAAACTAAAATTTTTCTGTGTAGTAAAGGAAATAATCAACAAAGTCAATAGATAAACTACAGAATGGGACACAATATTCACAAACTATACATCCAACAAATAACTAATATCCGGAATCTACAAAGAACTTTAATGAATCAACAAGAAAAAAACAAATAACCCCATCGCCAAGTGGGCAAAAGACATGAACCTGTTTTTTCAAAGAAGATAGACAAATAGCCAACAAACATAAAAATATTCTCAATAGCACTATTTATCAGTGAAATGCAAATTAAAACTACAATGAGATACCATATTACTCCAGTCAGAATGGCCATTGTTAAAAATTCAAAAAACTGAATGTTGGCCCAGATGCAGTGAAAAGGGAATGCTTATACACTATTGTTAGGAATGTAAACTTGTATGGCCTCTATAGAAAGCAGTATGGAGATTTCCCAAAGGAATAAATGTAGATGTATCACTCGATCCAGCAATCCCATTACTGGGTTTCTACCCAAAGGAAAGACATGTGCACCAGAATGTTTATCACAGCACAATTCACAATTACAAAGATATTGAATCAACCTAAGTGCCCATTAACTGATGAGTGGATACAGAAAATGTGATATTTATATACCACGGAGTACTACTCAGCCATAAAAAGGAATGAAATAATGTCTATTGCATCAACTTGGATAAAACTGGGGACCATTATTTTAAGTGAAGTATCTTAAGAATGGAAGAACAAATATTACATATCTTCACTTATAAGTGGGAGCTAAGTGAGGGGTATATATGGTCAGGTAGTGGTGTAATTGACATTGAAAACTAAGAATGGGGGAGGAAAAGAGAGGGTGATGCATAAAAATCTATCAGGTACAATATACACTATTCTAGTGACAAGTACTGAAAATCAGTGAAAGCACTGATTTCAGCATTATACAATCAACCCATGCAACAAAACAACATTCATGATCCCTAAATCTATTGAAATTACAAAATCAAAATAAAACTCCACAAAAGTTCATCTACTTTAACATGGTCTTTAGTTGAAAGTCTCTCAACTATTTAAATTTATAAGCGTACCCTTTTGGGGGATTTTTAACTGATTATTGCCGTGGGATGGGAGGTGTGGAAAAATAAATAGTTCTCTTGAACAATTCTTTGTTAATCATACTTAATATTATGTAGATAAGCTCTCTATTACAAAAACCCTCTTGGGAGATACCCAAACTTCTAAGTTCCCAGGCTTTGTAAACAGAATCAGAAGAAAGAATCATCTACCAAATGTCAAAACAATATTTACACTAGATTCAAACATTAATTGACCCATTCTAAACAGGGTCATTATTAGCACATTTGATGTGTTTGTGTGAATAAGGAAAGCGGAAACTCTCAGGACAGAAACAAATTTGAAGAAGATGTACTCAGGCTACAGGAATAATACAAGAAGTTACCTCTTTTTCCTAGTTGACAAAGTTATGTCAGGGATTTCAGCTACAGTTCACTATGGTCAATTGTACAGGGCATGGAATGCACTACTCTTCCTGATGGCCCTGTTCAAATGCCTGGCACACTGCTCAGAATACAGTAGATGCCTAAAATATTTATTGAATTAATTACATTTTCCTCATAAGAGTCCAACAGATGAAATATGGCAACAAGAAGAAAGTATGTGCCTTCATCCCTCTATCTTCTGCACATAGCCTGAGGTCTGATGTGTATTCATGGAATCCTTGATATTTTCTCCTTAAAAAGATGTACTGGTTTCAAAGTGTCTCTAAAAAGGCCAACTTGTAGAAAAACCCCACAGGAGAACCATACGGTGCTATTTTTTTTGTTTTTGATGTTGTTTTTTCCAATTCTTATTCCTTTTGTATCTTAGTAAGATGCAAAATTGAGTAACAAGAAATGAAAGAAAAGTCAAAGCACCTTTCTTTGAGAAGATCATGTACTGGGCTTTAGTGTGCTGAAGCTGGGCTTAAGCATCTGAAATTTTACTTTTTAAATTTTTGCTTTAATTATGTATGCTTTCCTCCTGTGTTTATGGGTGGGCATGTGTGCACATGTCTGTCAGTATTTGTAGAAGGCAACGATACCTTTTCTTCACAGTAGTGTATACAGGTCTTCCAGAATATATCTATTATCTCTCATTATCTATTTAGCAGAACAACCAATCCAGTTGTGATTGTTCGATGCTATTCCACTGTCTTATGGCTTACATAGTTTCTGACAAAATTGTGTTAGGTAATTCTTATCTTTGTACTCTGGTATGCAAAGATGTAGTTTTTCTGTTCTCTAACTTCTTTAATATTTTTTTCTTCTTGAATTTCATTATGATATGATTAACTTGGTTGTCTTCCTGTTTACCCTAACTGAAATTTGAAATCCTTTCTGAATCTGAGTTTATAATTTTTTTAAAATTTGAGAAAAAAATAATGGTTCTTTCTTCAAATATTTTCCAGCTTCTTTCTTTCTTTCTGCAAATCTGACCACATATGTGTTATGCTACTTGATAGTAGACCACTTGTTAATGAGACTGTGCTCATTAGTTCAATCTTTCCTCTTCCTCCTCCTTTTTATCCTCCCCTTCACTTTTTTTCCTGTTAGGGAAGGCTTGTATGCTGTTTTGTTTTTTTGTTTTGTTTTGTTTTGCTGTCATTATATCTTCAAAATTACTTGTATTCTCTTCTACAATATCTACTGTTCTCTCAAACCCTTCCAGTGATTTTTTTTTCACCTTGGATATTTATTTTTCATCTCTTGAAGTTCCATCTATCTAGATTTTACATATTTAATTTTTCTTATTAAGTTAACATTTTCTCTTAAATCTATTACCACATTTGTAATAGGTTTAATAAAGATTATGTCTCTAATTCAAATATCTCTGATATTTCTGAATGTCCTTCTTTTGATTTGAATTTCTCCCATTTATCTTTCCATTTTTTTCTTTCTTTTTTTTTTTCTATGTCTAGTAAATTTTTATTGAATACTAGACATTTTTAAGGTTATATTTTTGAGAGTTTGAACTTTGCTGTCTTTTAAAGCATGTTGAATTGGGAGTTTTTTTTACTTGGAGATCAGCTTTAGATGCTTTTGCAGCATTTTTTTTTGGGGGGGGGCAGGTCTACAAAGCCTTTACTCTAGCTCAAAATTAGCCCTACTATTAAGGTCTTATCACTACAATATCTCCTCTGGACTTTTTTAATGTATTAACAAGAACAACGTTTCCCTATTTTGATTGGTTCTAACTTGAGCAATTACCAATCTGTTGCGAAATCTTTGAATTATTCAGCTACATCTCCCTGGTAGTTCTTTTTTCAGTATCTTGATGTTTTACCCTAAACTAACACAATTTATTATTCAATAGACTAATGTTATCCCTTATGCAGATTGCTCAGGATCTTGCTCTGTACAATTTCCTCCTTTTCAGTAATCTGCCTTCTAAATTCCAGTAGTGTCAACTTCTCTAAATTGCAGTCTATATCTTGCCAACTCAGCACGATCACTATATTTTTCTTGTGTTTTTCCTCCCTTCACCAGTCAGGAAAGTTAATCATGGCATAAACCCAGAGCATTTATAGTGTACATTTTATTTTGTTTCTATTCTCTCAGAAATCACTGTCCTATTATGACTGTTACCCAATGCCTGTAGACAATTTTTTAAAATATATTTAGTTTTGTTTTCTATTTTTTAACAGCAGGTTGGTAAGTAAATTACTGGTAACTCCAATACTACTGCAAGATAACCAACAATTTATTTTTAATATCTCATCCTTTGTTAAAGCACTGTAAATAACTTCCTTAGCTCCCCATATGTTATGCTCGATATAGTGTTGTGATATTTAAGCATGCTCCTTTACAGTACCATTGCAGTCAGGGGGGTATTTATTAATAGCATTGTTAGGTAGATAGCAAAGGACCTCCAGATATCCTAAGGACAAAGGCAGACACCTCAACTTGGTGCTGTCTTGAGCAATTGCCCCAGGTGGAGAAGAAGGACAAGAGTGGGCACCCTGTCTTCATGCTGTCGCACCTTGATCCTGCCCTGAGCAACTGTCTCATCTATGGTAATGGGAAACACCCTGCCAATCTGCAAAAGAGTGCAGCAAATTCCCCAGCCTGTAGGCCAGGCAGCCTAGGCACAACAGGATCTGGAAAGTGACCTAGAGTAACCTAAGACTAATCATCGTTCAATTAACTGTCCATCAAAGTGGTTCCATGGTGACATCTGAACCACCACAAGGAGGACCCCATCTGGACGGTATAAAGCAGGACCCCAGGCCATAACCAGAGCCTTTTGTTACAACAGGAGGCCCATTCATCTTCTTTGGCAAATGTATTTTGCTCTTGCTCTGTAAACCTAACTTGCTCTTCTCAATAAATTTCGATTCGCCCTTGCCTTGCTTTGGTGTGTCTGGTCTTTCTTTGGCCAAGACCACACCAAGAACTGAGAACAGATTGCAACCCAACAGTATTTATTACATATTTAGTAGCTGGTTTGACTTCCACTTTCCATTATAAGGCATTTTACCAATCAGGGAAATGTGCAGATTTCAAACATAAATAATGATTAGATTGAAATGTTAACTACGGTTTCTCTCTGAGATGTTCCAAAGTAACTGATTAAGGTATATACTGGATACCCCAGGCTACACCAGATTTAAGTAGAGATAAAAACCACATTAAACTTTTATTTATAAATTTTAATAGTGTCAAGCCCTTACCACACAATTAGGAAACTCTGTCCCTTGAAGATTTACCTTCCTCCCAAGTATTTCTGGAAATCTCTGAGGGGTGTTTTATACAGGACTTCAATTTGGTTCTGGTCCTTGTTCTTCTATAGCCTTATTGCTGGGCAAGCTAAAAATCAATTTCTACATCAGTATAGATCTCTGCTGACTTGATTTGAATGATAGAGTTGTAACCACCAGTTTTTATTCTCAGGAAGAGGTCAGTGTTGAGTAGTCATGAATTCGCAGTTTTGTTTGCTTGGGCCACACAAAAGTGTGTGCTCTTTCATCTGAGTTGAATTGTATTGCTTGCATTCGAGCTCTAGTCAGCATTGCTGTCTTAGAATAATTCAAGTTAAAACTTTGTTTTTGTTGCTACTCCTTTATTTTATTTTTTTGAGACAGAGTCTTGTTCTGTTGCCCTGGCTAGAGTGCTGTGGCATCAGCCTAGCTCACGGCAACCTCAAACTCCTGGGTTCAAGTGATCCTACTGCCTCAGCCTCCCGAGTAGCTGGGACTACAGGCATGCACCACCATGCCCGGCTAATTTTTTACATATATAGTTTTAGTTGTCCAGATCATTTCTTTCTGTTTTTTTAGTAGAGATTGGGTCTCGTTCTTGCTCAGGCTGGTCTCGAACTCCTGACCTTCAGTGATCCACCGCCTTGGCCTCCCAGAGTGCTAGGATTATAGGCGTGAGCCACCACGCCTGGCCGCTACTCCTTTATTATTGTGAAGAGTGCAAGAGCTCCACGTTAGTTATCTACTTTGGGAAAGATTTTTCAAATGATCTGATGCTTTCTCAAAGTATATGTAGATTTTCCCACATCCTCTGCTTTGGCCAATTGTGATTTGTGACAGGTGTGTTCTTCTCTCTCTCTCTCTCTCTCTCTCTCTCTCTCTCTCTCTCTCTCTCTCTCTCTCTCTCTATTTCACTAGGGTAGCAGGTTGCACTATGGTCTACAGAGGAGTGTAGACCAAGCCTGATACAGAATTTAATGAGATACCTCTTTCAATTCATATTGCACTGCGTAGAGGATACGAGAGTAGTGGGTCCCCCTGGATTCTAATGTCATTCATTCTTCTGTTTCCAAAACAAATATACTCTAACTCTCAGGCTCTTTCATTTATTACTCTGAGCATTGTTATCCATCCCTACAATCTGACTTTGTATGGGTTCTGCCATTCAGTCTTCAGAATTTATGTGAACTTTAGATGTTGAGAGAATTGAAAACTTCCTCCCTAACCAACTACAGTAGATTCTTTAGACTCCCACCTCCTTCACTGATTATCAAATTTTCCCTAACTTTACCCATACATTTTATCTGAGTTTTTACTCCAACTTAACAAGGTACTTTGTTACCTAAGTATAATAGTAGCCAATTTCTAAATAGTAGAATGTCTTTTCAAAGCTGTTTTAAAACTCAAACTTAAGGTGTCTCTGGGTATTATATGGTAGTATCCTTCAGTAGGAAAAAAATATATAAATGTAGCCTTAATTTATTGCTACAGGATTTTTTGAATACTAAGGGAAATCGAGCATAGTTTCAGAAGGCCATATACTATTTTGTATAAATTTATAAAAAAGCTGTTGCAATTTTGATTTATGCATTCATAACAATGGATGCCAATGATTATACCTGGTTTTCTGTAGCTAATAATCAGCAACAGATTGTCCAAGATGCGCAGCTGCTAGGCTGCTAAGCTGGATTCTACCCAAGCCCCACAGCTCTTTTAATCATGCTCTCCAACTCAGTGGACCTTTTCCCAAGCAATTACCTCAGTTCACTTCAGTATTTCTTGGCAAATCTTATATTTTCTTTTTATTTCAGGCATTTTTTTTCTCTTGTGATTAATGGCAATATGTTAACCATTTGTATTTTTAGATATGAAATTTTTTTTATAACCAATTCATTATCTTGATCTACTTCCTTTCCAGTCTTATTTTGAAACATGACAAGTAAAACATTTTTAAGCACTGATAGGGATGACCACCTGTCAACACATATTGCAAAAAAGTTACATGCACTTACAAGGAAATCTTAGATTGCAAGATGCTATAAAAGTAATAACTACTTTTTTCCTGAGTAAAAGTAAAGATGTCTTTTCCAATTTGAAATATTTTAAAAATTGATTTCATACTACCAACAATTCTATACATAACATTATCACATCAAATGTGGAATACAGTTCAATTGTTTGGGGGTTTTTTTTTTAAATTTTTTTTTTATTTCAGGGTGTTATGAGGGGACAAACATTATGGTTACACTTTATATCTTCGCCTGATCCAAGCAAGGGTTAAAGGCATGCCTTTACCCACTACAGTGCTCCCCGTGTCCTTTAGTTGCAGGTTTCCACCCCATTCCCCTAATTCCTGGAGAGTATTACTGCCATGTGATCACCCTAGTGTTGATCAGTTAGTACAAATTTGATGGCGAGTACAAGTGGAGCCCATTCTTCTGCTCTTGTGGTGCCTCACTTTGGATAATGGGCTTAAGTTTAATACAGGAAAGTATAAGAGGTTCTAGATTGCTGTCATTTCTTATGATTGAGTAATATTCCATTGTATGTATATGCCAAATTTTAATAATCCACTCATGGATTGACGGGCACTTGGGTTGTTTCCACATCCTTGCAATAGTGAATTGTGCTGCCATAAACACTCGGGTGCAGATGTCTTTATCATAGAATGTTTTGCACTCTTTTGGGTAGATGCCTAACAGTGCTATTGCTGGGTCAAATGGTATTTCTATTTTTAGCTTTCTGAGGTATCTCCAAATTCTTTTCCACAGAGGTTGCACTAATTTGCAGTCCCACCAGCAGTGTAAGAGTGTTTCTGTCTCTCCACATCCTCGCCAGCATTTGTTGTTTTGGGATTTTTTGATAGTGGCCAATCTCGCTGGGGTTAGGTGATATCTCATTGTGGTTTTGATTTGAATTTCTATCATGATTGGAGATGTTGAGCATTTTTTAATATGTTTGCTGGCCATTATTCTGTCTTCTTTTGAAAAGTTTCTGTTCATTTCCTTTGCCCATTTGTTGGTGGGGTTGTTTGATTTTTTCTTATTGATTTTTTTGAGTTCTAGATAGATTCTGGTTATCAGCCCTTTATCAGATGTGTAGAGAGCAAATATTTTCTCCCATTCTGTGGGCCATCTATTTGCTCTAATGATAGTTTCCTTGGCAGTGCAGAAGCTTTTTAATTTGATTAGATTCCATTTATTTATTTTTGTTGCTGCAGTGATTGATTTGGGGTTCTTCTTCAAGAATTCCTTGCCTAGGCTGATGTCTGAAAGGGTCTTCCCAACATCTTCATTTAGAATTCTTAAGGTTTCATGCCTTAGGTTTAAGTCTGTTATCCATCTTGAATTGATTTTTGTGAGAGGTGAGAGGTGGGGATCCAGTTTCATTCTTCTGCATGTAGCTATCCAGTTTTCCAGCACCATCTGTTGAAAAGAGAATCTTTTTCCCAGTGTATATTTTTGTCAGCTTTGTCAAAGATTAGATTACCATATGTGGATGGTTTCATCTCTGGATTCTCAGTCCTGTTCCAGAGGTCAATGTCTCTGTTCTTGTACCAGTGCCATGCTGTTTTAGTTACTATAGCCTGGTAGTACAGCTTGAAGTCTGGTAGGTTGATGTCTCCCAGTTTGTTTTTTTACTTAAGATTGCTTTGGCTATACGAGGTCTTTTCTGGTTCCATACAAAGTGTAGAATTATTTTTTCCAGATCTGTAAAGAATGATAATGGGATTTTGATAGGGATTGCATTAATTCTTTAGATCACTTTAGGTAGTATGGACATTTTAACGATATTGATTCTACCAATCCATGAGCAATCTATCTGTTAATCCATCTGTTAACATACTCTACAATTTCTTTTTTTAATGTTTCGTAGTTCTCCCTGTATAAGTCTCTCACATCTTTCATTAAATATATTCCTAGATATTTAATTTTCTTTGAAGCTATTGTAAAAGGAATTGCATTTTTGATTTGATCCTCGGCTTGAAGCAGCAATCAAAAACCTCCCAAAATGTAAAAGTCCCAGACCAGATGGCTACACTTCAGAGTTTTACCAAACATTCAAAGAAGAACTCACATCTATACTACAGAAATTATTCCACAATATCAAGAAGGATGGTGTCCTTCTTAAGTCTTTCTATGAAGCCAATATCACCTTGATACCAAAGCCAGGAAAGGACACAACAAAAAAAGAAAACTACAGACCAATATCCCTCATGAATATAGATGCAAAAATCCTCAACAAAATTTTAGCAAATAGAATTCAGCAGCACGTCAAAAAAATAGTTCAATTGTTTTAAACTGAATTATGACATAAAATTTGGCACTCTTCCAAGTGGTTCTTGAAATTTTTTTTTATATAGAATATTCTGAAATCTTCTTCTATTGGGTGTCCCTGAAATCCATGTCAATGTATATGTGGCCAGATAATGCCGTGGCCTTTTAGGAATATTTAGATATTATTTAACCATAAAACAAATTGGTGTAATAGCAAATGCAGTGTTAGTCTAATTGGCATTATAGGCCCATTTATGAAGAAAATATGTGAATGACTTTACAATGGCCAGAAAGACTACTGAGTGTCCTGTCTAGCATATTCTTCCAGTTTATTTCTGCCTTTTATTGTTTTTGTGCCATATTACAACTCCAAAAATTATAGAAAACTGATAAAACTACAAATTATTTTTGTTTCTAGAAATGCAAATGCTGTACCATGAAATACTGTTGATTATATCACTGTGGTTATTCATCAGTTTTGCATCTATTGTGTAAATTATATTCAGTATTCCTGACTGCCTAAATGTGTGTCTATCCTTTGTACTCTCCTTTGATCTGCTTGTAACAGTTTACTGATTTCCTTAAAAATTAATTAAATTCAATAAAATTTTGACATGTGTACTTTTATAGTTTCACAGGAGTGGTGATTTTAGTTTTAAAAATCATCCTTTAACAGCTTATATTATAATTTAAATGTTTATTTTCTAAACATTTAGTAAAATATTTTTTAAAGTTTGGTTATCAATAAATCATTGATTGAATGATTTCAGAATTTTTATATTAACTTATCTATTGTTTGTGTGGTCTTCCCTTTATTTGGGTTTATGCCCTGTCATAATTTTTCTTATAATGCAAGACTGAAAGCTAGAACTATTATTGGGCTATTGCTATTTTTAGACAATTGACAAATAAAATGAATCAACCATAAATATTATAGTACACTAGCTGGAGTTTATCCCTTTACCTGTCTTCAATTGAAAAAATTAAGTCATCAGTTATATGAATACTCTTAGAACTGGAAACCATATAAGAAGAAGGGCCTGAGATTCTTTGACTCAATTCTGTGCTGACTCAGTTTTAGAAACTACTATGTAGAAGTAGTTACTCATATTTACATTTACTTTAAGATATAAAAATATTTACTGAGTGTGTACTATTGATAAGACCTATGCTAAGTGCTGATGATGCATCGTAAATAGGTTATGCTGTCTGTTCTCCAGAAAAATGAAATCTAGAACTGAACAAAGATATTCTTCTTGGATTTAGTATAGTATATAAACTAAATGGCTGATCTAATGTTAACTGTTGCTTGATGATTGGTTAACATTAAATAAATGCTGTCACATCTTTTGTGTAGAGGGGTGCCTAGCTAATAGTATATACTGATGACAAATAACTCCAACTCTAGTTACATTTGCCATGTATTTGATGATAGATTTAGTCTAAATAATCAAAGCCCATGTTTGTTCAGTTTAATTCATATTATAATAATTTATTTAGTGCCTTCTGTGTTCCATACACTGTGCTACATAGTATGGTTAAAAAGATTAATATGGCATAGATTTTCCCCTTAGTTGAGCAAATATATGTTATTGAAGATAGAGAAAGAAGAAACATAGATAATTAAATATAGAAAAATGGTATAGGAGTTACAGCACAATTAGGAACAAAGAGTTAATGTGGCAAAAACAGAGCAACTTAAGCCCACATGGCATATAAAAGTTCCATTCGGAAGGCAACTTTTGAACTATGGCTTAAAAAAGGAGGCAGTTGTGCTTGGTCAGAAAAAAAGAGGGCATTCCAGAAAGGAAACCCAGTATGTGTTGTCTCATAGTTGCATAAACGAGCAACGCCCAGGCATGCAGTTAACCATGTCAAGGTAGGTATTGATGAAGGTGGGTTGTAGAAGGATGGAATGCAAAGTTGAAGGAGCTGAAAGCATAAAACATCTCTGAGAAATTAAGATCTATTTATAAAATATTTTGTATTCTGTTACACAGAGTTTTTCTATAGATCTTCTCTAGGGAATTATGTATGAAGTAGCAATTCAATCTGGTATGTACAACATTAAATATAGAGGGAATGAGTAGAATGCAATGGAGGGGGAGATTAAAGCAAAGAGTCCAGTTAAGATACCTGATGATTTTTAATGTGCACATTTATCTTGTGATTTACTGAGACATCAATTTATAATTATGTTTTTTTATAAGAGAACCTCCAAGGCACAATATTAAATTAGGTACTATGTGTTTAGAAACTGTTGAGATCCTAGTAACTGAGAGATACATACTTCATCATTACCAGCTTCCCTAGAAGATCCCTATAGACTCGTGTTTTATAGTCATTCTATCTCCAAGCCTGTTCTCAGTGGGGGAAAAAAAAAAAAATAGAATTTACATCTATGTGTGAGTTCAAACAAATTCTTTATTTGTCCCATGGCATTTTGCATTTGAAATTGAATCTATGAGCTAGAGCTAATATTTCATTATGAGATATCCAGGGTATTCATAAACAAGTTGCTTCTGGTTCTGTCGCATTTGCTATTGCATGCCGATTGTTCATTAACTACTCTGCCATGGCAATGGGAAGTGCCTCTATCAGAAGACAAGGCTGGGGTGGGACAGTTGGGGAGATGTTAGTCAAATGCTACAAAATTTCATTTAGATAACAGGAATAACTTCAAGAGATCTATTACACAACATGGTAACTATATTTAATAACAATGTATTATACACTTGAAAATTGCTAAGAAAGTGGATATTGTCTTCTCACTAGAAAAAATAATATGAGGTGATGTATATGTTAATTAACTCAAGTTAGCCATTTTACAATGTACACATATTTCAAAACATCATGTTCTACATAATAAAAATACATAATTTATATTTATTAATAAATAAATTACTTAATGACTTCTCTTATTTTCTTAGTATGTTAACTACCATGATAAAAATATAAAATATAACTTTGAAGTTTTTCATTCTTATTATTCTCTATGCTTTTAATCTAATTACATTTAATGTGATCTCCCTAATAATGAGTCTACAAATTGCATTCTCATGACAGTAAAAGACTTCCCCAAAACACTTGAATTCAGAAATCTAGGCCTTGCTTAACAGAAGCATGTATATTCTTCCTATTTAAGAAATTTGTATCACAAATGCAGATTTGTCTGTTTCTTTAGATTTTGTGTGTAAATATTACTTGTGAAAAATAATTATTTTTACACTGGAAATTGTTATTTCAATTCTTATTAAAATAACCAAATTATAATTCTAAAAATAGCCAAAAAAGAAGACAACGTTGAGATCAAGAGATGAGTGGATATTTTCTATTATCATTTTGACATTACAGATTTCCTGAATTCAAAATTTTACAGTAATATACAACTTTTCATAACCATCCTTTTTAAAATGTACTGGTGAAAAACAGCGAAGCATTTAGGATAATTGTTAACAGACTGAAAACCTCCAGTGTTTTTTGCTACTGTAGGTGAAAGACCTTGTGAACAAACCAAGTACTCCAGTAAAAGTATTAATAAAATGATTGGATGTGACCATCATTCTCCTGGAGCTAGGAATTGACATAAATTCTATCAGATTTTGACCTTGTGATTTTTAACTTGATTTATAGTGTTATACAATTAAAAGCCCCATTTAGAAAGAGGTAGTTTTGAAAATAACAGAATTACAACTTTCTAGTATCTGAATTATCTACTGCAACAAATGGCTTAGCTAGTTTTTAACACTGCCCTCTAGGCCTCAGTAGAGCCAATAATTCTCATTCTGTTTACTCGACATTTAACTTTTTAAAAAACTCTGGTTAATTGAGTTATAATTTACATACTATAATTTTTTCCCTTTTTATATGTACATACAGTTCTACATTCAATAACAAACATACACAGTCACATGAATTACCAAAATCAAGAGAAAGGACATTTCCATTATCCTAGTAAGTTCCCTCATGCCTCTTTGTAGTCATTCCTGTCTCGCTACCTCTGATAACTACTGCTCTGTTCCTAATTCCTAGTTTTAGGTTTTCCAGAATATCACGTAAATGGAACAATCAAGCATGTAGTCATTAGAATATGGCTTCTTTCCTTTGGCATAACATGTTTGCCATTCTTCTATGTTGCTATATTGTTGATGACAATTTCACCATATAGACGCAGCACATTCTATCCATTCACTTTTTGGGGACAATTTAATTGTTTTGAGGTTTTGGATATTATGCTTAAAACCACTGTAAACATTTGAGAACATCGTTTTGTGTAGATATAAGTTATATTTGTCTAGAATAAATATCTAGGAGTGATATTTCTGGGTAATATAGTAACTTTATAAGAAACTGCCAACATATTTTCCAAAATAACTGTATCATTTTGCATTCTCACTAGTAACTAATGAGAGTTACAATTTCTCTCCACACTCACCAACTCTTGATACTGACAGGTATTATACCTAAATCTTTGGAAGATGGCTCTTCAAATCTTTTGCTCTTTTTTTTATAATAGTTTATTTTCTTTTTATTGAGTTGGTAGATCTTTATGTTTTCAGAATGAGTCTTTTATTATTAAATTGATACATGCTTTACAAATATCTTTTCACATTATGTAGCTGTTTTTCACTTGTGTTCATAGTATCTTTTCAGAAGGAGAAATTTTTAATGATAATGAAGTCTAATACATTTTTTCTTTTATGATTTGTGTTTTTGTTGTGTCCTTTGAGAAAATATTTGCCTAAACAAAGGGCATATTTTCTCTTATGTTATGTTCTGGATGTTTATATTTGCATCTTTTATCCATTCTGAGTTAATTTTTTGTATGTGGCACAAGGTATGAGTTAATTTTTTTTTGTATATGGTCGCTCTATTTTTCCAGTATCACTCGCTGGAAGGACTGTCATTTTTAAAATTAATTACTTTGGCAATTTTGTTGAAGATCAATCGACCATATTTGTTTATGTCTATTTCTGGGCTCTCTGCTCTGTTCTATTGATCTATGAGCCTATACTTTCACCAATGCTATAGATTCTTGATTGCTATAGCTTTATAGTGAGTTTTGAAGGCAGGCAATATGAATCTTACAACTTTGATCTTACTCAAAATTACTTTGGCTATTCTTATTTCTTTGCATTTACATATAAATTTAAAATTAGATTTTCTTTATCTACAAAAAAACTGCTGGAATTTTGGCTGGAAACACGCTGAATATACCTATCTAGTAACCTGAGTCTACATTTTTATAGCTTTTTAAAAAATCTCCCCAAAATGTGTTGTATTTTGCAGCATACAAACGTGCACATACTTTTGAGGATGTGCATATAAGTATTTCATGGTTTTGGTGATAATTTAAATGTTACTTTAAAAATTATTTCCAGTTGTTCATTGCCTTAATATAGAAATATTATTGATTTTTAAATATAGGTTTTGTATTGTGCATTCTTGCAAAAATTACTTTTTAGTTCTATTAGCTTTATTTTTTATAGATTCTGGGAAAAATCTATGTATACAAACCATCTTATGTTTTCCTTTTCAACTTGTACAACATTATTTTTATTGTCTTTTTGCGTTGGCTGGGACATTTAGTAGAATGTTTAATCTTGGTTGTTAGAGTAGACATCCTTTCCTTATTTCTAGTCTTAGGAGTAAAGCAAGTCATTTCTTTAATCATTAACTGCAGTGTTACAAACAGAGTTTTGTTAGTTGTTCCTTGTCAGGATTAGGAAGTCCTTTTCTACTCCTAACTTGCTGTGAGTTTTTATCATGAGTAGATGTTTAATTTTGTCAAATTCTTTTTCTGCATATATTGAGATAATCATATGATTTTTTTCTCATTAGTCTATTGATGTAGTGAATTACATTGACTGATTTTCAAATGTTTAAGCAACCTTGCATGCCTTGGATAACTATGCCCACCTCTCACTTATACGTAGTGAGTTATTCTTGTTTATTATTTTTGTATTCATATTAATGAATGATATTAATCTGCATTTTTTCCCTTAAAATCTTTGTCCTGTAGTATTTTTGATGTCAGGATAATGACAGCTTCATAAAATAAAGTGAAAAGTCTTCCTTCCTATTTTATGTCCTGGAAAATTTTGCATATAGTTGCTGTTATTTTAAACACAAATGCTTGGTAAAATTTGTCTTAAGACATCCATTTGAGCTTCTTATTTAGGTTGGAAAGTTTTAACTAAGATGCCAATTACTTTAACAGATGTACAACTATCCAAGTTATAAATGTTATATTGAATGACTTCAGAATTTTGTGTCCTAATAAACTTATCCATTTGATCCTAGTTGTTGAATGTATGGACATAAAGTTGTGCATGATATTTGTGCATTATACTTTAATATCAGGAGATCTTTAGTAACCTGCACTCTCTTTTTCCTGATATTGGTTATTTGTGTCTATTCTTTCTTTTTTTAAATTTTTCTTATTCAGCGTAGCTACATTTATCAATTTGTCAATCTTTAAATTTTTTCCCTTTATTTCTGGTCTTATTTTATTGATTTCTGCTTTTATCTTTAACATTTTATTTTTCCTACTTACTTTGCATTTTGTTTTCTTTTTCTAGTTTCTTAAGTTGAAATCTTAGGTAATTTATTTGAGACCATTGGTCTCTTCTAACATAAGCATGCACTGTTATGGGTCTCGCCCCAAGCAATGCTTTAGTGGAATCCCACAAAATTTGATATGTTATAATTTCATTTACATTTAATTCAAAATATTTTCTAATTTATATTCCTCTTCAATTGTGAGCTATTTATGGTGTGTTTATTTTAAATTTTCAAACATCTGGAGATTTTCTGGATATCTTCCTGTTATTAATTTCTAGCTTATTCTATTTTGGATAGACCCATATTTTTTATGATTTTGATTCTATTGAGCATTTTGAGGTTTGTTTGTATCCTACAGCATGTTCAATCTTGGTGATAGAGTACGTATTATGGTTTTTGGTTTTTCTAAATGTCTATTAGGCCAAGTTATTTCACAGTGGTGTTCAGGTATTCCATATACTTAATGATTTTCTGTTTACTTCCTTGATGGATTACTAAGAAAAGAAGATTGAAATATCCAACTATAATTGTAGATTTGTCTATCTCTTCTGTTTCTTTTTCATTTTATATGTTTTTGTTTTATGTATTTTAAGCAAATATTGTCAGTTGCATACATATTATATTTCTTTTCAGGCTTTGATATGTTATACTGTGATTTAGTGGTTTCAAAACATCTTATGCACATAAATTCTACTTAAGATTGATTATTAATTTCATGTAAAATCCATTGTGCTCATAATAATCAGATCTATATAGGCATGTTTAATGCATATTTATATATATACTTTAATATAGATTTGCCATAGTACCTAATTTATTTGGTTTCTAAATTTCTACACTCGGCATCCAAGTATTAAATAGAAAAGGATATAAAATTATTTCAAAATATTTTACTTCTGACTTTTAGAAAATGAGATCTTGGATATCAGGAACTTGAACATCAAGAGATATCTGTATAAATTAAAGGAAGTATAATATATGAAGAAATAGAACATATTTGAAATAAAACCCCAAGGTAATAGGTACTTTTAAGCAAATTACAGTAAAAATAAATTTTAAATACACAGCACAACACACAACAAATGAAGTATAGACAAATTGTAGGAGGTCATTGATGACGGTTCCCTCAACTGAGTGAACCACATTAAGCCTCCTGCTCCCTTGAGCTTTCAAATGATTACAGACGTAGCCACCACACAGCCACAACCACATGTGAATCTTCAAGCTAGAAACACAGGTGAGACTCCAACTTGTCCCAGAGGAGATAAATCAACCCATAGGACTTTGAGAGAGAAAAATATATTGTTTCTTTAAATTGCTCAATATTGGATTATTTATTAGGCAGCAATAGATAACCAGAATAGGCTGAGGAGGGCTACTCAGATGGAATTACCAGGATGTAAATCTAGGATGACTACAGAGGACAAAACAAAAAGCCCAGAGGGCAGAACCAACAGCTGTGTGGAAAAGTTCCCAGGACACAGAAATGGATGACAAATGCCCAGCTGGCCTCAAGTATTGCCTTTACCTCATGCTTTCTTCCTTTTTGAATAAGAGTATTTATTGAGGTTATCCTATCTTTGTTTTCACTATTGTGTGTTACATGTATAAGGAGCAGACAACTGGTCTCTACAGTTCAAAGCACTTCACATTGACAGGTACCAAACTCAAGGCCTGCACAGAGAGGTCTCAGCCAGACCTAGACATGATTTAGATGACAAGACTCTGGACTTTGTGTCTGAGCCTGATGCTGCAATAAGATGAGACTTTTGGGAAGGTCTTAGAAGAAAGTGAGTGCATTTGACATGTAAGAATAATGGAAATAAACTTTTGACTATGAGGTAGATTTAAAAAATTGAAAATTCTTTGAAAGTCCTCCCCTTGAGACTTTTAATTATTCTCCTTTTGAAACTGCATTGCCCTTAATGACTGGCTTGACCAAAAAAAAAAAAAAAAAACAAAATACCATGGAAATTATATTTCAGGATTTCAAAAGCTAGGTCACAAAAAGCCTTGAAATTTCAGCCTGGCTCTCTAAGTATATTAACTCTTAAAATATTTCATCTTCAAATTCAGCTTCCCTACTCTGAAAATTCCACGCCACCCAGAGAGGTTACATGAAGATGCTCCAGTTGACAGCCCCAGCTAACTATCAAGCCTATAGGCATCATTAAATGCTAACCATGTGATTAAGACATTTTGGTTTTACAACCTGGTTGAGTCTTCAGATGACAGCGGCTCCAGTGCACATCTACCTGAAATCACATGGGAGACCTTAAATGAGAACTCCCCGTCAGAGCTCAGTAAACCCACAGAACCAAGAACGTTAATAATCAATCATTGCTTTAAGCCATTAAGTGTTACAGTGCTTGTTATACAGAAATAGATAACTCAGATAAGTACTTATATACTATCTGAAATAATATTAGTTTTATCCTACAGTTTATAGTTTATTCTATGATTTGCTATCTGAAGCCTACCGTACTGCTTTCCAAATTTTCTTATTTTAAATATTATATTATTAATTATAGCATATTTTCTTTTTTAAATGAACATGAAATTAAATTTATAATGTTCCCTTAAAAATTGACTGTGATTTCAGTTTTTATTGAACCTACAGAAGAATTTGTTGAGATTGCATCCTTTCAAATTCTAGGTCTAGACACTTGGACCGGAGAATGAAAATTTTTCAGCGTAGAAATCATTTTTTACATATGTCTGCCATATTCATCAAATTTAGATTAACTTGTCATTTCATTCAAAGACTTCTGGAATACTGAGGCCATTTAATAGCGTAAACATGAACATTAGCAACTAAAAATCTTTGATCTTTCTTTTTTTGTAGGTATTTTAGTCTCATTCAAATTGTGTTAATTTTCAGTTCTTCCAAATTTCCTTTATAGGTTGTCTATGTTTTGCATAATCATCAATATTCAAATGGCAAAGATAATGTTTGAAAGGATGATGCACTTGGCTAAACACTTCTCGTATCTTAGATGTTCTAAGAGCCAGCTTATTATTTCTAAAATTCATTATTTGCATTGATCTTGAATGTAATATTTAGTCTTTTCTGTGAAAGTGATGTTTAAGAAAGAAAATAATCCTTACCCCTCTATTCATCTTCAAAACAATTACCTGTAAGATGGTTAAATTAACATGACCACTTATAAAAATTATATCCCAGATCCTAACAATAATCATTTTTAGTAAAATAGAAATCAGTATCAGAAATATTTGTTTATACCACATGGAGGTTTCTGGGACACCATATTATGGAATAGTTTTCATAAAGGGCAAATGATCATGAAATTTTCAGTATTTTTAACATCAAATTGGAAAACAACAGATAAAAGAAAGTGAGAAACAAAAATTCTCTTTCTAAGATTATCCCTGTTGTTAATTTCCTCATCTACTACCCCTCTTTTCTTGGTTCTTCTACTAAATTTGACTGACTTTCAGTTCTTAGAAGGCACCTTGCTGAGTCTAACATCCATGAGTTGTGTCCATGATTCTCCCACTGCTTGGAATATTCTTCACAAACTACCACAAGCCCTACCCCTGTCTACTGAGCTCTTCCATGTCTCACAAATTATTGCCACCTTACGACACCTTTCATGATGCTCTCCTTGCTCTAAACAAAATTGGAAATACTCTTATTTGTGTCTCACATATCCCATAAAGGATTCTGTAAGATTCTTAAAGATTGAGACTGTAACTTATTTGTCCTTGTGTCCATTAGACTGGCAAATTGATTATACACAACAGACCATGTAGACCATGTATTTATTTACTGAGTCGATGAATGGATGAATGAGTAAATGAATGAATCTTAAATCTATCTTTTTTTTTTTTGAAATTAATGACTGGTTTTATTAGGGAGGAAAGATAAAATCTTCCGTACAGGTTAAAAAAAAATAAAAATATACCAGCATGGGATGAGGAGTATCTGGTTTATAATATTTCTTAAAGAAAGTTATCTGGTTCATTACAAGCTTAAAATGAGCCAAGTTACTTCAGCGGCCAAAAACCCTAATGCAATCTTAGGCCAAATATGTAAAATCATTATGTCCAGAACAATGAGGTTCCACTGTGTCTTACTAGTTCAGTTGTATCTGATGAATTGTGCTCCATTCTGGAAGCAAAGCATTTTAGAGCTAATGAGAACATTAGAGGCCATTTAGGTATGTGCTCCTAATCCTGGGTTCATGTACCCAAGGTGGTATGCAAGGTGTACCAGGTAAGCCAGAAGTTGTAGGATAAATATGACAAAACTTTCATGAACACCAATTTTTCTTGAGTATTTGGTGAGCGAAAGGAAATTAAAGTTACTTAACAGTTGAATAGTGTGAAATTATTCAAAAATAGTTTTTAAGTTATAACTCATACTGTGATATTATAAAATTGAATACAAAGTCCCGATAAAGTGTTAAGCTAAAATATGAGAACTTCAAAAAAAAATTTTCGCTTGCAGATAGTAACTTTGAGAATTGTTTCCAGAACTCTGAAATTCATGAGTTCAATCTCTTCTGTAGGTACTTTGATTCAACAAAACTTTACTGAGTATCTACCATGTACTAAGCACTGGCCTAAGTGCTTTGGATATATTAGTGAGCAAAGCTAATAGAGTCCTGCCTTCACGGGAATTCATATTATGAGTAGAAAAATTTGAGAATCACAGCTTACTCTTAATTTGACAGATGAAAGGACTAGAAGACACAGAGTCTATACTGAGTTCTATCCCTAGTTCTATCATTTGCTGGCTGTGCAATCTTTCTTTTTTTTTTTATTTCAGGGTATTATGAGGGGACAAACATTATGGTTACACTTTATGTCTTTGCCTTACCCAAGTGCGGGTTAAAGGCATGCCCTTCCCCCCTACAGTGCTCCCCGTGTCCTTTAGTTGCGGATTTACTGCCCCCCGCCCAATCCCCCTAATCCCTGGAGAGTATTTCTGCCATGTGATCACCTTAGTGTTGATCAGTTAGTACCAATTTGATGGCGAGTACAAGTGGAGCCCATTCTTCTGCTCTTGTGGTGCCTCACTTTGGATAATGGGGTTAAGTTTAATCCAGGAAAGTATAAGAGGTTCTAGATCACTGTCATTTCTTATGATTCAGTAATATTCCATTGTGTATATATACCAAATTTTAATAATCCACTCATGGATTGACAGGCACCTGAGCTGTTTCCACATCCTTGCAATAGTGAATTGCGCTGCCATAAACACTCGGGTGCAGATGTCTTTATCATAGAATGTTTTGTGCTCTTTTGGGTAGATGCCTAATAGTGCTATTGCTGGATTGAATGGTATTAAACCTATCTTGAACCCAGGTACCAGTGTAGTGTCTAGGTAAATTTCTTATATAATTGAATACAAGTATTTATTTAAGTGTTGTGATAGGAAAACGATTATTTTTATCTTCCATTACAGATCCAGCATCAAGGTACACTCCATTCTCATACTCCACCATCACATCAATAATCTATTCTTTTTTGGGGGGGGGCTTCAGAATTATTTCTAGGTATGAGACCTTTTTGCGTTAAATGAAAAAATGCATAGTTCCTCACTTATACAACTGAATTTTAAAACAGTAAATAAACGATTTTGATATTTTCTCATTTTGCTATTTTATACTTTTAAAAGAGAAGTCCTATTTATTTTACTTATCCTTTAACAACATAGACTTATCTTTCTATGCGTAGAATGAAATACTTAGCCATGTCCACTCTCCAATCTTCTCCTAATAAATAATGCCAAAATTGGGGTATATATTTGTAAGCAATAGAATAAATAATTATACAGATCAGTGTGGCTGATTTCATATGTAAGAGTAGAATTGATGTACTATATCATAAATATTAGGTTTTAGAAAAGAGCTGACTGCAGGGGAACTTAATCCTTCATTTCTCCTCTTGCTTTTTTTCCCCCAGTATTTCTCAAATAAAACTAGTGAGACATACCTGGCCATTGACTTTTGAATATTTCTGTATTCTTTGTGTGTGCGGTTTCAACCATTATTTTTGATTACCTGTTCTGGCATGATCACAATTTCCTGTAATATTTGTTTTCTCTCCCAAGGGAAATTAATGTCTGTTCCTAGCATTTGTCCCTTATTTTCTCTGTGAAAACTGAGACAAGAAGCAAGGATTTAATTTAATATTTTAGCAATATCTATTTCTTTGGTCGATAATTTATTCTTATAATTTTTACTTTGCAGTCTTCTTCAGGGTGACCTCTGTTTTTTTATATGCCTGAAACACATTTTGTATAATATTTTCACCTCCTGTGATATTTTTCATTCATTCTTCACTTTGACTTTCCCTTTCATTCTGCTCTTACAACTATGCCCTTTGTTTCTTTTCTCCAATTCCACATAGCCAATATTTTATACTTCATATCTGAGTTGCTCATGTACTTGATTACTTTGTACAAATAATTTTTCACTCATATTGGATTTTTTTTTCATTTCTGGGAAGTTTACTTTAAGGTTACACATTAACACAGTCCTTTGGGAACACTGAACATTAATTTACATTGGAACATGCTCCAGTTTTTCTTCATTTTTTTGTTTTAGTTCACGTAATAAAGAAATAACTCACCGTTTTTTTATTGCAAATACAATACTGCATGTTACCAGTTCCTTATTTTCTCATTTATTGATTCCTAACATTTATTTATTTATTGTTATTTTATACTTGTATGTAGGCATCTTAAACATGGCTGTATCATGTGCATTGATAAAAGTTAACACAGTAAATGTGTTCCTGCATTTGGACTTCCACTTCAGCTGTAACTATTCATTCGTGATCACGACATACAAAGAACACGTCTGGATAAGAATCATCTGTTCCAAATTTAGTTTCCTTTTTTTTAAGATATTTTATAATTTCTTGTCATCCTCAGTGTTCCTGAAATAAATTTCTTAAACATTGTTATTTTGTATCTCTAAAAAATATGCTTTAATAGGTGTTGGAGCGATATCTCATTGTGGTTTTAATTTGCATTTCCCTAATGGCTAGTAATGTTGAAAATCTTTTTATATGCTTATTTGCCATCTGTATGGCTTCTTTGATTTATGTCTTTTAATTGTTTTCTGATCGAATTGTTTTTTACTGTTGGTTATGAGTGTTCTCCCTGTATTCTAGATATGATTCTATTGTCAGTTATGTAGTTTGCAAATATTTTCCTTCAGTCTGTAGTTCGTTTTCCTAACTTTTTAAAAGGGTCTTTCACAGAGAAAAGGTTTTTAATTGCTCTCTTTTTGAATCTTGGCTGGCCTTAGTGACTGGCTGACCAATAAAATGTGGAGGTAATGAAATTTCAGGACTTAAGTTAGGTCATAAGAAGCCTTAAAGTTTCATGTTTCTCTTATATGTGACAGTTATTCAGATTTGCCTTACTTTTGGTGACTTTGACAGTTTTGAGGACTACTGGTCAGATATTTGGGAGAATGTCACTCAGTTGGGATTTCTCTGATGTTTTTCTTATAAATACTCTGTTGTCATGGGTTTTCAGGAAGAAAATCACTGATGTAAATTGTCATATTTTTAATCACCTCATATCAAGTGTACATTTTTGGCTTATATTTGCTAATATTTTGTAGAAGGTTTTTAAATCTATGTTCATAAGAGATAATTGTAGCTTTCCTTTCCTGTAATGTCTTTATGTTTTAGTATTAGAGAAATGCTGGCCTCAGAGAATTAGGTAGGAAGTGTTTCTGTTCTCATATTTTCTGAAAGAGGAAAACTGGTATTATATCTTATTTAAATGTTTGTTGAAACTTACCAATGAAACCATCTGGGGCTAGTACTTTCTTTTATGAAAGATTATTAATTTTTTAATATCATTAATACATTTAAACTTAGTCATGTGACCTATTCTCCTTTTGTGAGTTTTGGTAGATTTTTCCTTCTATAAGTTGGACCATTTTATTTTAGTTATCAGATTTGTGGGTATAACTTTATTTATAGTATTCATGTATAGCCCTTTTAATGCTCATAGTTTCAGGAGCTGTGCTGAGCCAAGGAGAGCTGAGCTGTCAGGAGGCAGAGCAGCCAGTTAAGACAACAAGCCAAAATGAAAGTAAAAGTTGAGCTTTTAATCACTTACTGTAATAGTATAAGCAAGAAGTTATTAATAAACTTGAGAAAGTGCTTACTCCTCCCTGCCCTTCCATGTATTTTTTTGGAATGGTACTGGTTGAAGAACAGGTGGATCAACACAGGTTGTAGGAATTGTCATAATGCCAAGGGAGCTCTAAATAAAAGAATTTTGCAGTTTTCTGGGCCAGTAGGACTGGGAGAGTGAGAAGGGAAAGGGCTAAGAGTGGAAAGTACTGAATATTGAGTCGGAGTGGAGAAGAGTGTCTTCAAATCCCCAATCCCATGAGGGAGTGTCAGCAAAGGCACCTGAGAAAGGCCTCAGCTGAAGGCCCTCCAAAAAATGTCTGAATTGAGGCACCAAAGCTAAGAAGTAGCCACGCACAAGAGCATGGCTGATCAGGGCAGCCTGATTCCTTGATTACAAACTCCCTCTGACACTGCAGTCCATTGGCTATGTGTCAAGTCTGGTGTGGGGAAGAGAGCTTTCCCCCAGGAAAGGCCTACCAGGTAAAGCCTTTGTAATTGCCTGTGGTTGGCCCCGAAAGACCCCGCATAGGGTTTTGGACACTCTTCTCTCTTCGCTAAGTTTTGATTGAGCATTTTAGATGATTCTATTTTAACTCTTCTCTTACCACATCAATTATAGTTATTTTTCAAAAGTTTTGAATGTTTTAAAAAAGTTTGCAATATATACTTTTAACTAATCTAAGTCCAATTTTAGGTAACACTGTAATACTTCAGTTGAGAGTATTCCCAACTCTTCACCTCTATTTCTTATAGCATTGCTGTCATTCATTTCACTAATCCTTATGGTATAATCACTAAACACCATGTTACTACTGCTACTTTTAAAAAGAGCTACCTTTTAGATCAATTAAAAGTATGAAAAATAAAATATTTTATTTTAACTATATATATTCTTCATCTAATGACTTTCCTTTCTTTGTAAATCCACATATATGGCCTATGTTACTTTCCTTCTGTCCAGGGAAATCTTTTAACATTTTTGCAAGGTTAGTCTGTCTGTGATGAATTCTGCCACTTTTTGTTTGTATAAAAAGTGTTTATTTCATCTTCACTCTTAGAGGTAATTCCATTCAACATTGATTTCTGAATTTTTCTTCTCCAAATACTTAAATATTATATTTTATATGACTCTCTTCTTGCTTTCACAGTTTCTGATAAGAAATTGGTATAATTTGTGTCCTTGTTTTTCTATAGGAAAGATGACCGAAACCTCTTTGCTTCTTTCAAGACTTTTTTCTCTTTTTTTTTTTTTTTGCAGTTTGTATAGGGTATGACTTTGTGTAACTTCTGTACTATTTTATTGATATTTATCCTGATTGGTATTCCTTAGAGTCTTAATTCTGTGGTTTAGTGTCTGTCACTAATTTTGGAAATGTCTTCACTATCATAGCTTCAAATACTTACTCTGCTCCCTTCTTTTCATCTTCTTCTTCGGATATTTTAAGTATGCCTATGTTCTACCTTTTGAAATTTCCCACAGTTTTGCAACATTCTGTGATTTTTAATTTTTTCTTCTCTTTGCATTTCAATTTGTAAAGTTTCTGTTGATCTGTCTTAAAACTCACTGACTCTTTCCTCAGTTATTCCCAATTTACTAATGAATTCATGAATAGCTTCTTCATTTTCGTTAAAATGTTTTTGCTTTTTAGCATTTCCTTTTGATTCTTTCTTAGAGTTTAATGACTCTTCTTTCATTATCCATATTGTCTTATTTTGCCATTGGCATTTTTAATGTATTAATTATAGATATTTATTTTAATTTCTCTGCCTGATAATTCTAAAAATCTGTGTCCTGAGTCTTGTTCTGATGCCTGCTTTTTCTCTTCATTTTGTTTTTTCTTATCATTTAGTATGCCTTTTAAATTATTGTTGAAAGTTGGATATCCTGTAATAAGTAATAAGAACTGAGGTAAAAAGGTAAAGAATTATGTTAATCTGGTTAGGAGATGGATTATGTTAAATGTTTACTAAAATTAGTTTTCCAGAGATCTAAAATTTCTCTGGTGTCCTTGTTTTTTGTTTTCTTTCTTTTCTTTGCCTCTGGGCTTCCGCAAGAGGTCCTCCCCAAATAGTGTTGTCTTTCAGCTCATTCAAGCACAATACACTGATAGACTGGAGCCCTGTTTGTGTGTTGGTAAGGTACAGAAGAGGGGAAGCATTCTGTAGTCTTATGATTAAATTTCAGTCCTTTAGTGGACCTGTATTCCTGAGCTGTGACCTTCATAAGTGTTGTTTGGCTTTTCTTCCTTCCCTTTAGGTGCCACAGGAAAGATAGAGTTGAATACAAGATAGAAAAATGAACTTCCTTGAAGCAGGAAAAGGTTCTGACAAAGTCTTCCCCTGGAGAGTATATCTTTGTTATGAAGAACACTCTGGGCATATTTCAAAACATTTGCTTATTCTTCCCCTTGCCAGGGCCAGGAAGGGATTTTTCTTCACCCTTTACCTTAAGAACCTGATGTTTTTTGTTTGGTTGGTTGGTTGGTTTTTTAGATATAACCTAAGAAAATACAGGAACCACCTAAGACTGCAAGGTTGTGACCCTCAGGAGTTTCTCACTCTCAAACTATTGTACACCAAGCCTTCATCAACTCATCGTAATTGTCTTTTATGTATTACTATTGGCCTATGGCTCTCACGGCTTCTCTTCCAGGTAAGATTTCAGTTTTGACTCTATATCCACGGGTGTTTAGAGTGTTTGGAGTCATGGTTTATCTTGTGATTTCAATTATCTGATGTGTCAAAGAAAATTTATTGACTTTTAGTTTGCTCAGCTTTTTCTTATTGTAAGAATGGGAATGACAGCTGAGCACAATGGCTCACACCTGTAATCTTGGCAGTTTGGGAAGCTGAGGCAGGAGGATTGCTTGAGCTCTGGAGTTCATGTTTACGGTGAACTATGATTACACCACTGTGCTTCAGCCTGGGCAACAAAGCATTACCCTGTCTCTAAAACAAAACAAAGAAAATGATAACCTCTAAGCCCTTTTTATATTGGAGCAAGAAACAGAATTGTTGTACTTTTTAAAACAAACATAGAATATTACCTTCATTTCCACTAATATATAGCCTGAGAAAGGTGAGGAGAGTGGGCATCTGACTTTCTTCAGAGTTATTGCATTTTCTGGTATTCTTGCAGCAACTAAAAAGAAATTGAGATTAACTTTTTTAGTTTTCATTTTAAGTATTTCTAAATTTATAAATACAGAGTTTATATAATGCTGAATAGCGTTTTTACAAACCATTATTAACCAATACTTCTCTAAATCTAAAAAAAAACAAAAAACAAAACAAACAAAAAAGCAGTGAAAATCACTATATATACATTTGTGTTTACAGACAACATCCAGAAAATGGAGGAAGAAAAAGAAACTACAATTTATTGTAAGCCTACTATATAGGCTGGCCTAGACTAACTTTTGTATTTACAGTTATTAATCTATTTAATCCTCAAAACAACCCTAAGAGAAGGTCATTATTCCTATTCTGCACATGACAAATCAAAGATTTATAATGAAAATTACTTTTCAAAATTCATGTAGAAAAAAAATTTTAGAGTAAATGCTTATACCCAGCCAGCTTATTTATCCTAACCTAGTAAGAATATGAAACAGATCAGATTACCATTTTTATAATGGTACCAAGCAATTGGCATATATCTAACCACTGATTATAGATCAGTCACCAGGGAAAAGTATTTATTCTGCTTTTTTTTTTTAATCTTTTTTGTACCTCATATTTTCTATACCATATTGTAAAACCTATACATAGTATATTCTAATCACCTCTTAAAATGCTTTCTGCCTCAATATTATTTTCTTCTTTGAAATTCATTAAGACAGATTATAGACATTCTTGTGCTGAAACTATAAATTCAGCTTTCTAGGAGCTCAACAAGTCAGCACCAAATAGTTGTGTAATTCTCCACAGGTATATTGATCCATAAAAATACTGCCTTTTGCACTTTGTGGAAACACATGAATTTTGCACTTCATGCAAGATCATCTGTTTCTTCTTGTGTTAGCTGCTAATCTCATAGCCTAGCAAGCCATAATCCTACCTTCTCTTAAATCCTGTCTTGGAAAGAAATTTGGTCAAGAAAAAAAGAGGAAACTTAATACAGCTTAAGGTGAACCACTAACTAGGTCTACACAAAATCAGCCCCAGCTGTAACATAGTTCCAGTCAGAGCTTTAATTCAAAACACTTGTATGTTTTGTCATGACAAATCCAACATTCTGAGAAAATGGTATTTTGATAGATTTTTTCTTTATATGGTCATTTTTCTTAAAATTCTTGAGCGAAATAAATAAATACAGTTGAATAACAATTAAATAGAGATTAATAAAACAATTTTTATAGAAATACCATGTTACTGCAGTTCTTTAGAATCAATCATATTAACATGTTCATTTCATAGGAGATTTCACTCAGTAGGAAATGACCTTATCATCCCAGTGGGAAGTAAATTCCTCTTATCTCAAACAGAGAACTTAATTACTAATCTTACCTTTAGGAGTGTGAGACCTTTACATTAATTTTTTTTCTAGTGTATTTTAGAGGCAAGGGTTCCTGAGTTGTGTGATTTACATGAAGGATCAGGGGCTCTCCATGATTTTCCCCATGGGAACTCCTGACTATTTGCATAGTCGGTCAACTCTTAAGATTTCATAGCTTTTACGAAGTCCTCTGGCATAAAAATAGTGTTGATTATAATTATGCTATTTTTGTACTTTTCCAAGTTTTTGGTGTTTTTTTTTTTTTAAAGAAACACACGTAAGAAAAAACAAACAAAGTAACAAGACCAAACTGAATTTGCTTTCCAAAAAGATATCTCACTTTTTTTCTGGGAAGTTAATTTTCTAAGATGTTATGTAATAGCTTAGTGGAAAAAGACATATTAGATATAGATCTATTTTCAGTATTTGAGACAAGGAGAAAAAGTGAGGTAATGTGGTTAGTATTTCTGTTTTATTATTTGGTTAGTTATTTCTACACATCAGTTTCTAATTGTCTGAAAGTTTTAATGCAATTTTGAGTGTCTTTTTGTCTTACTGCTCCTTTCTCTTCTAGATCCATACTTTTCTTTTTTGACTAAATAAAGTATTTTTGTATATTCGTGAAAGAATTTGGTCAAGATAAAGGAACTAGAAGTGTGGAGAATAACTCCAGTCCACTTTTTCTGTTATCTCAGTGTTTTAGTAACTTATTTAATATTAACAAATGCTATTGCTTAATAGGAAAAAGTTTTCTTGAGAGTGTTTGATAATACTATAGAAATAGGAAAGGCTGCCTTTCCATTTTCTAGCATATGTCAGAATTTTAAAGATATTCAAATAAATATATATTAAAGAGAAAATGTATGATATTAAAGAATATAATTCTTAATGCAATTAATATTTTAGAGTAAATTTTACAATTAAAATTATTGATACATGGGACAAAACAAATAAAATTTTAATTTGTAAATGCCAAGGCAGCTTTTGGTAGTACGAATATTGTAGAATGGCGAAGAACACAGAAAAAGAACACATAGGAAGTATCTTATTTCTTGAAAGATAATTATTTCTCTGGGGCTTGACAAAAACTAGTGTAATATATTGTATGTTGTTAAGGAGTATAGTATTGCATGTTAGTATTGCATGTACATATATGTACATTTGGCATATTGGTATGTATACATACAGATGTATATCTTTAGTTAACTAGGATAAGAAGTTAATTTTTAGATGACCAGATTACTAAAAATGCAAGGATATAATTATCAAAAGGATCATAATGAGATATATAAAACAATCATTATTCTATTTCGTGTCCATTCTACCATTTCTCCAATCTCATGTTCTTAATATTAGTGATTTCACAATTTAGTTAATATGAAATTTACTGAACATATGGGAGAGAGAGATTGTGTTTGACTTTAAGACAAAATAAAAATTCTTTGGCACATTGTTATTCATAGCTACCATTATTAAACACACATTTGACACTTTACATTCATATATTTAATTCTCCAGTAAAAGAATTTATAGATGTGGAAATGGAGGCTAAAAGAAACTAAGAAGCAAAAGAGATTTATTTTGAACGAGGTCTGTATGCTACCAAGACCAGTACTGCCATCTACATCCTGCTGTATCTTATAGGACCCATAAAAATCTTTAAACTGAAAATGATCAATCTTCAAGTAAATATCTGATTTCTGAAATTGAAGAACAGAAAAGTTGGCATTTTGGTTTCATAACTTTGATTCCACTGCTTTGCGTAAAATAGTACTCATAGAAATATGGGACTGCAGAGTCCTTTATAATTGCAGAAAATGAAAAAAAATTGATTTTGAAAAACAATATATATAGTATTATTATAAACCCCCATTAGAAAGAGCTCCATAATTCCAAAGTCTTCTGGCTTTCTGATTTACAAATACTGAAATATTTATGAAATATTGAAATGATAATAAAATTTTCTCTATAGAGACATAAAGTATTCACTTACATTTCAGGGGTCAAATCAAAGATGTATTTTATTTTACTTTCAGAAGGAGAAATTTTTGGTTGTTGTTTAAAAATTGAGATCATATTCTCTAGCACCAAATCAGTATTTAAGCATGTAATTATAATTATGTCAAGCTTCTGAAGAATCTTAGACTTCATGTGGATGTATGGCCCATCTTGTCATTACAGTTTTCATTTACGTCATTCCCTTCCTTATCTTCTCCTTCTTCTTTCTGTATCTCTCTGTTCTTCCTCACATTTCCCCATAAACAGTTACTTATTATGAAAAACTGTGATAAACAATTCTTGCAACCCTCATTTTAATGTGGCTTTATCACTGAGTCCAGGGCACTAGTACCATGTGATTTAGCTATAGACAGCTGTTCTAAATTAGATAAAACATTACTTTTCTCAGTCCAGTTGAGTTGGGTCAAAGTTGTAAAAAATCAGTCACAGATGTTTGAAATCTTGGCCATCACAACTCTTTAGCACTTTTTGTTTATACCACTCATTTGGATAAAGCATATACTACCTTATATTTTAAATAATTTTATGTCTTTTTCTCTGTATCTCATTATAAACTTCAATGCCAACACAACTCAAACTTCCCTGCAAACCTTCTATTTAACCCTGTACAAAACATATGTTCCATGTATATTTGTTGATTCACCACAATTCAAACAACATGTATTAGATAGCCTACTGTGGTTGACTTAAATAAAAGAAAATAGATGTTTCTATACAAAAGAATTAGAGCCAATGTTCAAAGGAATTGTAGATGTATTGGAAGGAAAATGTGTATTATAACTGTAATGTGAAGTTGCCTAGGAAGAGTATTTATTTTATCCAGACTGATGAAGACATTAATAAAGCATTACCATTTTTGACTTTTCTCAGAGGAAGACATTCCATCTCATGGATGTTGAAGTTAACACATGGTAGATAATTGATAAATGTTTATTAGTAGGGATATTTGTGAACAGGCAAGCAAAATGAAAAGGCCATAGACTTAAAGTTAGGGGGAAAGTAAGCAAATTATATGATTTAATTAGAACACAATGAGCACAATGATGAAAGGTGAGGAGTTTGCTTAAAATTTTAACTAGTATGTGATCAAGGACTGTGTAGCAGTTAGAAAAATGGCCCCCAGACATGTCCACATGTTAATTTCTCAGAGTTTATGAGCATGAAAGAAGGGACTTTGAAGATGTGATTAAAAGTATAAACCTTGATGTGGGAAGATTAACTTGCATTATCTGAATGAGTGCAGTCAAGTCATGTGAGTTCTTCATAGCAGAGAACCCTTCCTATCTATGGCTGATGAGAGACATGACTAGGGAAAAAGGGTCAGAGAGATGTGATGTTCCTGACTTTGAAGACAGAGGAGGAGGGTCATGAGCCCAAGAATGCAGTCAGCCTCTAGAAATTGGAAAAGGCAAGGAAATAGATGCCTCTTTAGGACTCCCTAGAAGGAACACAGCCCTGCTAAAACCTTGAATTTAGCCCAGTGAGACCCATGTTGGACTTCTGACCCACAAAATTATATTATAAATATATTGTGTTTAAAGGCACTAATTTCATTTGTTATAGCAGCAATGGAAATAACACAGTCTTAATTGGCATTCCATGTGATTAAAAATTAATTTATCAGATTATAGAGAGCTAATAAAGGTTTTTAAACAGATGGTGATTTTCATTAATTTTATATTTGTTAGGAAAATGAAATTACTTCTGACACTTAACATTTAATACAATGAAATTAGATATAGAAAAATCAAGTTTCTAGAAGAAATGGAAAATAATTATTATATACATGAAATAGTCTTACTGCCTTTAAATATAAATTGGAAACTCCAATATAATGTCAGTAAGACAAGACAATATGTTTCATAAATACAGAACTGCTTAAAACAAATTTTTAAATAGAGAAGGTAGCTATTTTTCTTCCAATATTTTATTTCCAAACATATTGCAAAGTTAAGTTTAGAGTGAAAACTCATAATCACAACCTAGATTCTATTATTGATGTTATTATACATACTTTATCACAAATCTATTCATCCATCTATCCTTCTATCAATTCTTGTTTTATTTAATACATTCCAAAGAAAATAGCAGACATCAGTAGAATTCTCCTAAATATTTTAATTTTCTTATCATTAGCAATAGTTCTATATTTGTTTAAAGTTTTTCTTTTGATGAAAATTTACAAAAAGTGAAATAGAACAATTGTAACTGCATATTTTCTGAGCTTTTTCAAAGCTGAATACTGTGAAACTGAAACTTCTATCAAGGTATGAAATATTACCATCTTCTAAAAAGTTCCATTCCATTCCATTGTGTGCTGGAATGAACTTAAACCAGCTCATAAGAGTTAATTACACACCTCTTCTCAATTCTGTGTTTGGTGACATCAGTTTGGTAGGTTGATATTGACTGTAGTGATGGTGACAGTATTCACACCACAACAATAGGGAAATGATTGAAATCCAGACTCCTTTATTCTTCAGTCCACCCCTATGAGAGCTGGAGATGGTAACACTTCTGATTTTATTCCCACCCAAAATTAACATTGCCTGGGCTAGAATTTCATAAAAATGGACTCATACAATATGAATTCTTCGGATAAAGTAACCTTAATTCAGTTCAATAATTTTAAGATTTGTCTTTCTTGCTGCATGTATCAATAACTTATTCCTTTCTATTACTGTTTAGATCTCCAGTATATGAATAAACTAGTTTGTTAAGTCATTCTATTGGTGGATACTTGGGTTGTTTCTAGTTATTGAATTTTATGAATAAAGCTTCTTTGAATATTCATGGAAAAACTTTTTATAAACATATTTTTTAATACTTGAGTAGATATCTAAGATTGCCGGGTCATTTTGTAGGTCTATGTTTAGTTTTATAAGAAAATGCCAGCTCTTCGCCAAAGTGACTGTACCATATCACATTCTCATTAACAATGCATGTTAGTTACAGTTGCTCCACATCATCTCTAACATTTGATGTTGTCCATCTTTTAATTTTAGACATTTTCATGGGTGTGTAGTGGTTTCATATTGTAGTGTTAAATTTAACTTTCCTTATGACTAATGCTGTTAAATGGGATTTCATTTGTTTACTGGTGATTTGTATATCTGTTGTGAGGTTTCTGCTCAAATTATTGGTATATTTTATTAGATTATTTGTCTTTATTATTGTTGAGTTGTAGAAGTTCTTTTTAAGTGTTTGATATTAGTCCTTCACATGTCTTTTATTTTATTTTATTGCCTTCTTGCACTGGCAGAAATCTTTAGTATAATGTTGAGTACAAGTAGAAAGAGTGGGCAACCTTGCCTTGTTCTCAGTCTTAGAGAGAATATAATTACTATTTGTACATTAATTATAATATTAGGTGGAAGTTTTTCATAGATGTCATTTAACAGGTTGATAAAATTCCTTTCTATTTCCAGTCTGCTGAGAGATTTAATCATGAGTGTCTTTTGGAAGTTTTCTTAATTTTTTTTTTTTTGCAAATATTGATGCGATCACATTTTTTCCTTTTTTTATTATAAGTTGATGAATTTATTGTCTATATTTAGAGGATAGAAAAGTGATTGGCGAATATAATGTAGAATAATTAAATCAAACTAATTAATATATTCATCACCTCAAATACTTTTAATTTTTGTGGTGAAAACATCTGAAATTTATTCCTTAGCAGTTTTGAAATATACAATACACTATTATTAATTATATTCACCATGCTGTGCTATAGATCTCAAAAAGAAAATTACCCACAAACTTATTACCTCTGTCTAACTGAGGCTTTGTATCCTTTCACCATCATCTTCCCATTCCTTTCACCCCCCAAGCTTCTGGGAACCACTGTTCTACTCTCTGCTGCTATCAGTTTGATTGTTTTGGATTCCACAGACAAGTGAGAACAGGCACTATTTGTTTTTTTGTGCCTGGCTTATCCCATTTAACATAATTTCCTCCAATTCTATTAATGTCATTGAAAATGACAGAATTACCTTCTTTTTATGAGCAAATAATACTCCATTGTGTATATATGCCACATTTTGTTTATCCCTTCATCTGTTGATAGACATTTAGGTTGATTCCATAACCTGGCTATTATAAATAGTGCTGCAGCGAACACAAAAGCGCAGATACCTCTTTGACATACTGATTTCAAATTTTTTTGGTAAATTATGAGAAATGGGATTGCAGGATTATATGATAATTCATTTTTAGTCTTTATGAGGAACTTCTATACAGTTTTCCATAATAGATGTACTTACATACATTCTTACTAATCATGTACAAGAATTCTCTTTTCTTCACATCCTCAACAACTCTTTTATCTTTTTAATAGTAGGCATTCTCACAATTGTGATGTGGTATCTCATTGTGGTTTTAATTTGCATTTCCCTAATAATTAGAGATGTTGAGCATTTTTTCATCTATCCGTTAGCCATTTGTATGCCTTCTTTTGAGAAATATCTAGTCAGGTCCCTTGCCCAGTTTTAATTGGATTATTTGTTTTCTTTCTATAGAGTTGAGTTCCTTATATATTTTGGAACATATAAGAAATGATAAAAATCTTAATCAATTTCTTGATTAGAGACTTTTTATTACTGATTTAGTCTCCTCAGTCATTATTGGTGTTTTCAGATTTTCTATTCCTTCATGAATTAGCCTCATTAGGTTGTGTGCATCTAGGAATTTATTCATTTATTCTAGGTTATCCAGTTTGTTGGCATAAAATTGTTCGTGGTAGTCTCTTGTGATCTTTTGCATTTCTGTAGTATCAGTTGTAATATCTCCTCTTTCATTTTTGATTTTATTTATTTGAATGTCCTCTGTTTTCATAGCCTATCTAAAAGTTTGTTAATTTTGTTTATCTTTTAATAAAACTTATATTTTCAGCCTTTTGTATTGTTTTTCTAGTCTATTTTATTTATTTCCATCTGAATCATCATTATTTCTTTCCTTCTGCTAACATTGGGCTTAGTTTCTTTTTTTATTTCTTTAAGGTATTATTTTAAGTTGTTAAGGTATTTCTTCTTTTTCAATCTAGGCATTTATTGCTGTAAACCTTCCTCTTAGAACTGCTTTTGCTTCATCCAATAAGTTTTGGTATACTGTGTTTCCATTTTTCTTTGTCTCAAGAAATTTTAAAATGTTCCTTTTAATTCTTCATTGACTCATTGGTTGCTCAGGAATATGTTGCTTAATTTACATTTATTTATTGATTTTTTAGGTCCTCTTGTTATTGATTTTTTAATGTTCTAATTTGTATTATTTCTTTTCTTCTGCTTATTTGGGTTTAATTACTTCTCATTTTTATAGATTCCTAATAGAGAAGCTTAGATTATTGACTTTAGATCTTTTTTCTTTTCTAATATATGCATTCAATACTATCAATTTTCCTCTAAGCACTGGTTTTGCTGCATCCCATGAATTTTAATAAATTGTATTTTTATTTTTACTTAGTTTGAAATATTGTTAAATTTCTCTGAGACTTCTTTGACTCATGTGTTATTTAGAAGTCTGTTGTTTAATATCTAAATATTTGGAAATTCTCCAGCTATCTTTCTGTTACTCATATTTAGTTTAATTTTACTGTGTCTGAGAGTAAATATGGTATGATTTCTATTCCATAAAATTTGTTAAGGTGTGTTTTATGGCCCAGAATGTGGTCTATCATGGTGAACTTTCCATATGTCCTTAAAAAGATAATATATTCTGCTTTTTGGGATGAAGTACACTATAGGTACCAATTAGATCCAATTGATTGATGGTGCTGTTCATTTAAACCATGTCTTTACCGATTTTCTCCATTGTAGTATGTAAACGTGTTAGGTTGATAGTGAGGAGCCTCTGGCTCTCCTGGGAACAGGGAACAAGTGCCCCACTTCAGAGAACCACCACAGCAGGAGGGAAAAGGAGTGTGCTGCCAATCAGAACTCAGCATGCTAACCACAAAAGCAGCCAGGGATTCCCAGAAGAAGGAATCCCCAGAAAGCCAAGCAGCACAAGTAGAGTAGGGTCTGGAAGATGACCAAAAGTAACCTTGGGCCAATTCATGTCATTAGCGTAAGTCTGCATTACAGTTCTCCCCACACTCCAGTGGGTTTTCAGAGAGCCTCACTGGAAATCTGCATGTGGAGTAAGATTCAGGTTATATAAATAACAGCTCTTCATCAAGGTGATGCATGAGCCACACCTGCTGGGGAGGGTTCAACCCATACAATATAAAATGAAATTTTAGTTAACAGTTGGGGCCTCGTGTAATAATAGGGGCCTGTTTGCTGTCTGTGGCAAATGTATCTTGCTCTTGCTCAATAAATTTTGCCTCTTGCTTACTTTGCTATCAGTGGGTCCTGTGATTCTTTGGCAAGAATGCACCAAGAACTCAGAGCAAATTGCCAGATGTGAAAAACATTTTGTCTGATTTCTATTTTTTAAATTATTATAGTAAATTTATGGTCCAGAATGTGGTCTATTTTGGTTAATATTCCATAAGAGCTTAAGAATATTGTATGTTCTGATCTTGGTGAGTAGAGTTTTCAATAAATGTTAATTATATCAAGTTGAATAGTAGTTCTGTTCAGGTCAACTATAGTCTTACTGATTTTCTGCCTGACGGATTTATCAATTAATTATTAACGGAAGGATATTGTAGTCTCTGACAATATTAGCAAGTTTGTCAATTTCTCCTTTGAGTTTTGTAAGTTTTGCCTCATGTATTTTGATGCTCTATTTTTAGGTGCATGATCATTTTGGATAGTATGTCTTCTTGGAGAATTGAACACATTATCATTATGTAATGACCTCCATTATCCCCCAATAAACTGTTTTCTTCTGAAGTCCATTTTTTCCCTGAAATTAATATAGCTATTCCAGCTTTCATTTGATTAGGGTTAACATGGTATATCATCTTCCATCCCTCCAATTTTAACCTGATTCTTTATAGTTAATATTAGTTTCTCACAGACAACATATAGTTGCATCGTATTTTTTATCCACTCTGACAATATCAGCATTTTAATTGTTACATTTAGACTATTTTCATTCAAATTAATTATTAATATAATTGGATTAATAGCAACCATATTTGTAACTATTTTCTCTTATTGCATTTATTCTTTCTTGACCCCCTACTTTTTGGTTTTATTTGAACATTTTGTATGATTTCATTTATTTCCTCTCTTAGTATATCAGATACCTTCTATATAAGATGTTTTAGCTGCTTTTCTAGATTTTACAATATCTATTTCAAATAATATAAGACCACATTCATCTAACACTATTTCACCTAAAGTGTAGTGTAGATACCCTATACGGTATTCCCAATGCTTCCTTTCTTTCCCTTGAGATATTATTCTTCATTTCACTTGTTCATATGCTGTAAAAACTCCATACATTATTATATTATTACTCCAAAAATTATTTTTTATTAACTACAAATAAGAAAAATAAAACATTTTATTTTACCGTCCTCTATTCATTCTCTTATATTCTTCATTTCTTTATGCAGGTCCAAGTTAAATCATTTTTCTTATACCTGAAGAAAATCTGTTAATATTTCTTATAGGGCAGTTTTGTAACAGAGGGAATGGACTGGAAAAAACAGCAAAAATATTTTCTGTCTCTTTAAAACATCCTCCACTCCTTTTTGAGAACTAAAGCTTGCATCCCTGCCTTAGGCCAGGGGTTGTGGGGTGCAGGGTAAGCATTTTGTTTATTTGTGCATCACGAAATGGCCAGCCCGACCTGGTAAAGAGAGGTCCTGGGCTGAGGTCACGAGATCATCTTCAGCAGAGATGAGATGATCAGAATCATCAACTGCAGTTAAACAGTTATCACCTGAAGCTGAGAACCCATCCTTTAAAAGCTCTGTATTTCTGCGAATGTTCAGGAAATTTGTATTTTGAGATGAGAAGGTCTACTATTTTTCCTCCTTTGCCAGCGAAGTAATAAAATTTTTCTTTCCTCTTCCAGAAACCACCTGTCCTTGTTCTTCTGATTTGGCCTCATGGACAAGTACTGAGTTTTTGGTAACAGTTTTGCTGATGATCACTTACATAATTTTTATTTGTTTGAAAAAAAAAATTCTGTTTAACTTTCGAAAGATATTTTCATTTGGTATTGAATGCTAACTTACAATTTTTTTTTTCTTTCAACTCTATAAACATTTTAGATATTCTGGTCTTGCTTGCATGGTTTTTGAGGAGATGCCTGCTATGATTCTTATTTTTTTGTCTTCTATGGGACGGATTTTTTGCTTGTCACTTCTTTCAAGATTTCTTCGTTGTCTTTGGTTGTTAATAGTTTGAATATGTTTGCCTAGGTGACATTTTGTTTCTGTTTTTGGAGGAGTGGTATCTTATCTGTGTTAGGTCCAGAGCCAAGAGGGAGACATGTGAAGCCTCATGAGTAGCAAAATGACGTTTATTTGAGCATCTGGGTGTAGATTGGTAGAGGCTGAAAAAAGCATCCATGCCAAGGGATGGGAGAGCCTTAGGTTTTGTAGAGGGTTTTTCTGGGGGCGTGAGCAACTGGGCCAGAACAGCCACTGTAATAAATTCTTTTGGAACACCTGGAAGGATAAGGAAAGTAAGTTCCCCTCTTGTATTCCATTCCTTTGTCTCCTTAGGGAACAACTGGGAGGGATAAGCTTTGTCCTTATCAGGAGGGATAAGGAAAATAAGTTCCCCTCTGGCATTCCATTGCTTTATTTCCGCGGAGGTCTGGCAAAGGCTATGTGCCTTATACACCCCTAGGACGGGGAGAGTGGTGGGTTTTATAGGAGGTTTGGATGGAAGTTTGGGGAGGGTGAATTCTTTAAGCCTAACAATCCATTTGTTGTTTTCTGAGCTCCCTGGATTTGTCGTGTTGGTAGAAAGGAAAAATTTCCCCTTCGCCATCTGAAGGTTCACTGAAAAATCATCTCGCAATAAAGCAGATTAATAAGAGAGGAAATATCCAAATTTATTTAGAGTAAGAACACTCAGAATGAAGATTAAACTCCCCAATGGTATTTAGAAGCTTGTATGCCTTTCTGGTAAAAACGGGTTATGTATGGGAGCGGGAAAGAGTAATTCTGTTGAGGGGCAGTAATTACTAGGGAAGATGAATGGATGGGGGAAAAAAGATTAACTGGCAAATATTTGTCTTTGGAATTTAAATGAGTCTGAGAGACATGATATTATCTTCTTAAAGAGGTTGTTCTGGTGAGGTCACATTCCTGATCTTATAGGGAGGGGAAGAAAAGAACAATTGTCCTAGGTGGCCTGGGTGGCAGGCAGATAAAGAAACTTCAGTGATTTGGGGAGTGTGGATGGTGCTGGGGGTCGGGGGGAGTTCTGAGTGACCTTGGGGCTTCTTCAGTTGATCCAGTATGTCAATATGCAAAACTTAGGGTCAAAATGTTTCTAATTTCCTTCAGTGGTTTGTTGACTATCATTAATATTGAAAAATTCTCTGCCATTATGACTTTTAGTAATGCTTCTGTTCGCTATTTCTTTACTTCAGTAATTTTAATTATCTCTATATTACAACCTTTGAAATTGTCTCACTCTTCTTAACTCATTTGCTATTGCTCTTTTTTGCTCTCTCTCTCTCTGCATTTCAGTTTGAAAAGTTTAAATTGACCCAGCTTCATGCTCACTGATTCTTTTTTTGCTTCTGTTGTGTCTGCTGAGGAGCCTATCAAAGGAATTCTTCACTTCTGTTACAGTGTTTTATTTTCTAGCATTTCCTTTTGATTCTTCATCTTTCTGCTCACATGACCTATTTGTTCTTTCATGTTGTCTATTCTTTTCATTAGAGCCCTTAACATGTTATTCATAGTTATTTTAAATTCTTTATCTGTTAATTCCAAAATGAGTATCATAATGCTTTTTTTAAAACTGCATTTTTTTCTTGCCCCTTGGAACATCTTGCAAATTTTTGTTGAAAGCAGGTTATATTATATTGGAAAAAAGGAACTGAGTTAAATTGGCCCTTATTTCGCAGATTTATGTTAATTTGGCTAGTAGTGTTGTGTTTAAGGTTTATAATATCCACAGGTGCCCTGAAACATCAAATTCCTGTTCTGTCCTTGTTTTGTCTCTCATCTCCACTTTGGACTTCTCTAAGTTCTACTCATTACAGAAAATCTGTACCTTGTAACTTTTTCAGCTGTTATTTATTGCTATCATGAGGGAGCTCTGCTGGTGTGATGGTGACTTGTGGGAAAGGGAGAGCTTTCTATAACTGATAGTTAAATCTCAGCCTGTTAGTGGGTGTATATCATCAGGCTGTGATCTTCACCTGTGTCTCTCCAGTGGTATAGCACCCCACACACACCCATTCCCCTTACTGTCTTTCTAGCTGCAGCACTCCAATCTATTTCTTTGAAGGTTTGACCCTCAGTGACCATGTATTTCTTTCTCTTTTGGTGAAACAAAAGGCTAAAGGAGGTTGGAGTGGAAAAATACATTTCTCCCAATGATATAACACAATGTCACCATCTTCCCTTTGGAGAGTAGGCTTTTGCTCTGGGCAGAGCTCTGGGCATATTTTGCAATGATTATTTTTCCTTCCACCTTCTAGCATCATGAAGGCATTTTTTTTGAATCTTCAGCATTTGAAACAGTAGGGAATCCTGGCCACTATTGTGTGGAAGTTCCTATAAGACTACAATCTGAGGGATTGGCTCACCCTCGTGGTAGTTCACACTGAGACTCAGCAACTTGTCAAAATCATCATTCAAGTGTTGTTATCAAAACTGTAAGGGGTTTTGGCCTAGGTCCAGTTTCTCATTGTGCAAAGATGCAATTACTGAGACAAAGAGGATTGCCAAGGAAGAAAGGAGTTTCTTAACAGGAAAGACATCTAGTTGGGAGAAAGTGAGAGGCTACCTCAAATTTGTCTCTCTGAATAATGGACATCATAGGCTTTTTCAGGAGGTCTACGTACCTTGGGGTAGGTTCAGGGGGATGTCGAGCCCTGGTATCAGGAATTCTGCCCTGGGACCTTCAGAATCTCAACTCCTTTGTCTTGCAGAAAATCCATCATTTCTGGGAAACAACTCAAAAGGGCAAGTAGTTAGTTAAGGGAAAGGATTATACAAAACATATAGGGGTCACTGAAATTTGTTTACAGAGCTAGTTACAGCGTTTGTACCACTTGATGGCTCCAGAGTCCTCTGCTCCAGGTAAAGAAACTTTGGTTGTGACTCTCTAGACATGCTTTTCTCTCCTGATTTTGAGGGGCAGCATGCTCTGAAACATTGGTTCTCTCTTGGATCCATGAAAAGCTGTTGGTTTTCAGTATTTCTACCTTTCTCTTGTTCTAAGGATGGCGGTAAGACCTTAAGCACTTTGCACATTGAAGCTGAAACCAGAAGTCCACTATCATTACTTTTTATTTCAAATGTATTTTCTCTTTTACACAGTGCTTAATATATTCCCACTTAGAAATCCAAGTTATTCATAAGCTGTTGCCTTTTTCTGTCTCTAAAATTTTACATTTATATACGAATGTAGATGCATGGGTGTATGTATTTATTTATTGCTATATACTGTTGAGTTATGTGGATATTCAGAATATTGCCATTTTTATGCATTCAAAGATTCTTTAGTCTAGTGGAAAACAGCACCAAACAAAGATTTGAGTGTCATAGGGAAAAATGAGCTTTTTCTTTTTCCCCTCTGGGTTTTTATTCCTTATTTACCACTTACTCACTGAGGCATCTTGTTAGTGTCTTCTATGTAGTATTACTATGACGATTAACTGATGCAATGTAAGCAAAATACATTATGAGAACTCAACTAAATTTATCTATTTCTATAAATTAAGATTACTGTGAATCAAGAATAGAACTGCATAATAGAGGTATTGATAGAACTGCCTGAGTACAGAAGAAAGCATCTCTTGATCTGCCTAGTAATGTCAAGAAAGGTATCACGCAGAATGTAAGATTTCTGTACTCATGCTGTATCTGAAAGATGAGTATGAGCTTGCTAAGTAGACACATTTGAGAAAGGCATCCCTTGCAGAGAGAATCTCATGTACAAAGGTATGCTTTGCAATTTCAATAATATTGTAGCATCTCTCAAATGTAAAGATTATAAAGTGATCAAAGATAAATCTAAATAGAAAGCAGTGGCTAGTCATGGTAAATATCTTTTTAAATGCATATAAGTTTAAATATTTATTATAAATTCTGATATATCTGAGTTGCATTGTGTTTTCATTACCTATTCAGGAACTTTAGAAGGCATTCAAAGGATAATAAATAGGTAGAGAGAAATAACTAATCTAGAATGAGAATGAAGAGTATGTAGATTAATTTTGCATTAATAATCCCTTGGATTTTGAGCGTTTCATGACTTCTCTATAGTTTCTTGCTTATAAATATGGAGAATGTAAACTGCACCTTAAAGAATTCATGTGTACCTATAAAAATGGGGAATGTAAAGCATATATTAAAGAAGCAAGTGAGTAATATACACACAAAGATCCTAAGCCAGTGCCTAGCATAGTTCAGATTCCTCCCTGTTGGTGTCACTCATAAAAGCATAAAATCTATGAAAAGAAAAACAGAAGCTGCTTGATCTTCCTTGCTACACTTTCCAAAGATAAATCATAATTCTCCCATATGGCCAATTCTTTTAAACTTCCTTTATTTTAAATCTCAAGTCATTTTTGTATTTTCTCTTCTAAAGCCTGTCACAAGAATTCTCAGTGAGTCATTTTCCAGGTTATACATAGGAACACCTGGTCTCTGAATGCACCGGAGGAAAGAAGTTTTTGGAGCCTATTGGCAAACATAAATTGAAGAAAAACTGGTAAAATCCAAGAGGAAAAGCATTTGTATAGCCTTTTAAATGGAAAAAAAAGAAAGCAAGAAGAGAAATCATTATGCTGACAGCAACCTGAGAAGAGAATGTATATTTTTTTCTACTTCATCCTGCTTCCCTGGCTTTACATTTTGTTCCAGTTTCTCTGATAAACCTTTTATCTAACTGAAGTACTTTGATCTCACCTTCCATAATGGCCATATTTTGTATCTTTTCCCTGCCTCCCTTATTTCCATTTTTTCCTTTCTTATTCTTTCAATATATTTGTTGAGTTTCAGCTCTAGGCTAACCATTGAGTTAAGTCCCAGAAAAAAATATATTGCTAAATTAAAGTTTCTGCCTATGTGAAAATTATAATCTAGTGGAGAAAAAAACCCAGCAAAACAACATAAAAATGAATAAATGTCTTTGGAAGTAGATCTACTACAATATAACAAGATGTGTAGTAGATGGAATATAGTGCTTCTAATATAGAATCCAAAGAAACATTTATGGAGCTCCTTTTATGGGCGAGGTTAAGTGCCATTTATATTATTTAATTTAATCTTTGTAATAACTCTATGAAATGAGATTATTTTTACCATTTCCGATTTTGGAAAATAATGTTCCAGAGCAAGGAATTTTTGAGGTAATAGAATAAGCTCCTTTAATGTAGATATCTATGACTTTCTTATCTTTGTACTCTTGCTTCATAATAATATGCATAGGACACTGTGGCCCTCATACAAAATGCATATTTTCCGAATGATTGAATTGAAAGCCATATGTTATCAATGCCAAAAGTTTAGAGTTTCTGGAGGCAAGGGGTTCACTCTGATTTAGGGTGAGGAGGAATGTGGGCAAAAGAAAATTGAGGAAGAAGCTTTCTTGCAATAGTTGATTCTTGGCCAGGGTCTTTAGTAAGTATATGCTTGCTTATAAATAGGTTCCCTATTGCACACATACAAAGAAGGATACCTCAGCCACCCAAGATTGAGGAATAACAGGTCTGTGATGCCCTTTAGTAAAATTTTAAAAAATAAGAAAAAAGAAAAAAGGATACCTCATTTATTTGTTTTTACCATTCATTATGAAATTGACCTTATGAAATTAATTAAGGCCACAAGGTTACAAGCGTGGTAGAAGCCTGAGTTTTACAAAGGTACACCTGTAGCTAAAAGTCAACCAGGCATTGTTCCATAGCATGCCTCCTTATAATTGCTTACTGTTCAGAAGTCATGTCACTGATGGTCACAAGATTTGTAACTTCCCCTAATCACTTATATAGATAACATCACTATTGTGAAACTTTAGACTGGTTTTTGAGATGTTTACCAGGCTGTACATTCCACTGGACCAACTTATACCAATCAGACCAGCAATCCATACCAAGAAATTGACTCAACTGGTCTTGTTATCCCCACCCAGGAACTGACTCAATACAAAAATACAATTTCTACATCCCAGTGACTTCATCCCCAACCCAACCAATCACCACTACCAATTCCCCTTTCCCCTGCCTGGCAAATTGCCCTTAAAATCCCAAGCCCCAAAATCCTCAGGGAAGTGGATTTGAGAACTTTCTTCAGTCCCCTTGTTGAGCTGTCCAGCAATTATTAAATTCTTCCTCTGCTGCAACATCTGCTGCCTCAGTATATTGTGCCATGGACAGCCTGGTTAAGCAGTAACAAATTAACAAAAGTTTATAGTTATATGACATCTTCAAGTGTCTGATCAGATTTTTGCCTATGTTTAAATGATCTTGGGAAAAAATAAACTATGTTTTTTTTTTCTGCTTTTTTTTGGCAACAAACTATAATTCTCGTATTTTTCCTTTGATAAAACTCAAGATTTATTTAAGATTTCTCAAGTAATTAATCATTTCACACCATGTACTCTTTCTCTCCTTTTCTTATTAAATTTTGCAGCACAATTCTTACATAGTTTTTTTATAATACATGCTTGCCAACACAAGTAGACTCAAGTTTAATAGTTCAACTTTCTTTTAAAAATATAATTAACCTGTTCTAATTCTATTGTGAATTTATTTAAATATTCTTTTAAATAGCAAATGTTTCCCTAAAAGACTTCTAATGGGAAGGTTATCACAGACTGCTGAATTCTTGAGCTCTGAGGTGTGTCCAACCAATGCATTTATTTCTTCGTCTTTAGATTGGAGCACTGTATTCACTGGCTCCTAAAAGTAGTTCTGTAAAATATGACTCGAGTGTCTTTATCTTCTCAATCAAAAGCATGATAATATGCCCACTATGGACTCTTTAAACTTATCCAAAGAAAGAAATTTGCTGAAAATGTTTTCAATCTACTTGGATATTTTCCTAACATCTCTCATGATTTTGATCCTCCCAATTTTGGCATCACACATTTGTTCCTTAATTTTCAGTATTTCTGCACAAATTTCATTACTATCAACAACAAAAAAATCTATCTTTTAATCACTTCTAGAGAAATTGTTAGATTTTTTTTATTCTTTGAGAATATTATATTATTATTATTATTACCTGTAAGCCTCTTAAAAGCAGAGTATTCTTATCTTTAGTAATTCTCTTTATATTGCAAATGTCTTCCTATTCTAATTGAAATTTATAATGTTTATAATCAGTTTCTGCAGTTTTTCAAATATTGGTAATGGCTATTATCAATGCATAGCAAATAGGAGATAATTTGCACATCATATGATTTGCATCATCATTTAATACAGTAAATTCTATCTACTTCCAAACACTGACTTTTGTCTAGTATAGTTCTGTTATGAGAAATTGTTCTTTTTATCTGACTTAAATTACTCTTGCTTAATTGATTTTCATGTATTCTTTTTTGAATCCCTAGAGACACCGGCAATAACTATTGATAATTGACCTCATTATTTTTTATATATGTTTTTGAAATATTGCTTGCTTTTCTTTAGAACAACACTTTTGAATGCATATTCCATAGGACAATGCTATTTTAACTGCTAGGTTGGGAAAAAATATAAAGGTTGTGGTCAAATGAACTCAGTAACTGCCAGAAAGCACCCCCCTTTGTTGGATAAACATTAACTAATCTATTAGTGATTCTGTGTCAATTTAAAAAAGAGGATGTTTAATTTTATTTTACTTTGTACTTCTTAATCTTATTTTACCATGAGCTTCATTTTTCATGTAACATCTACAAACACTCCATGAAAAATGATTTTGAAATTATTAAATTTGTGTTTTTTTGATGTTTTAATCACTTTATTTTCCATGATCTCTTCATTTTATTACTGGTTTCAATATGTCAATGATATTCTCATATTTCTGAAGGATTATGTTATAAATTATACATTACATTGTAGTAAAGGTCAGATGAATATGAAATAGAATAGAAAAAATATTTTCATACCCTTGCAAAGTTTTGTAATTTTAATACATTCTGGTGCCATATTCACTTCTTTTATACTGAAGAAGACTACTACCACATAAGTGCCAAAACCAAATGACATTCTGTGTTTTCTGAGTTTTTCTTTCTCATTCTTTAGTCATCCAGATAAAAGTGTCTCCTTTCTTTCTTTAAAATCTCATGGTGGCATAATGGGATAATGGCATTAAATCCAATTATGTTAGAATTTTCCTCTCTCTATCATTACATACTTTTTTCAAAGTGTTGGATATTTCTGTAAGTTTGCGAAGGTTAGTACTTCTGTTCTTATTTTTAAGATCAAGAGAACAAGACAAAGAGTTAAGTGAGTTGGGCCAAGCAAATCTTTGAATCCCTGAGAAATCAGCTGGTGCTTAATCTGGTGAATTGTGCCACCACCCATCAACCAACTAGCAGTCACCAATACAGGTCAAAAATGAGAAACATAAATCAAAGGAAATAATAAAAATCAGTGAAGCATTTGATAGTTTGATATGGCCCATGTTCTAATTGTTAGGCAGATAGCAAGGGAATCCGGGTCACCTAGGGACAAAAGTGGGTGCTGCTGAAATTCACTACCCCTCGCCCCATGGGCTTTCACAAAGGCTCATGGGAGATCTGCATGCACAGTAAGACTCAGGTCATGCAACTCCCAATTGTCCAATCAAAGTGGTTCCATGGTGACGTCTGAACCAGAAGGGAGGTCCCAATCCAGGCACTATAAATAAGACACAGACCATAACCAGTCCTTTTTTTGCACCCTTCTGTTTGCTCTCCCTTCGCTGTGCCAGTGGATCCGATCATCAACTGTGGTGTACGTATTATGCTCTGTAAACCTACATCTTGCCCTTGTCCTATCTTTCTTTCCTCAATAAACCTCATTTTCATGCTTGCCTTACTTTGGCGACTCTGGTCATTCTTTGGCCATGAGCTCATCAAGAACCGACATTTCAGACTAAAACCTGATTTAACGAACATAAAATGTCGACAAAGATCATGGCAAAACAGTTGTTGATTTCATTTTGAAAATTTAGACTTCCCATATGGAGTAAAACAGAAACCAAAACAAAATAAATCATACATGAAGGAAGTGTTTTGAGGGATGAAAACTGTCCCATTTACCACCTAATGCTCTACTTAACCAAATATTAAAGAAAAGGTTTATACCACCAAGTAACTAAGCTCAAAAGGCATAGCTTGTGAACTTGAAGAATCTTGGTACTTCTTCATGTTCCCTTTATGATTACTTATTTAGGTTGCATTTGATGTGTACATTAGATATAATTATAGTGTGGAAATTTACTCTCAAAACCTTCCAGTACATCTCTCATACCATACTAAGTCCTTACTTCCATCTGTGTTATCTTTTTGAATTCAGATCTGTTAATGATGCTTTTTTTCTTGAGGCATCACTTGTTTCAAGTCACTTGTAGGACCCTTGTGACTATGAGATAGATCCACATTATTTATAGTGGCATTTGATACCCTCATTAGCCCTACACAAATCTGTCTATTCAACAGAGTTTTCTCATTGCCGAACTAAAGGCCACATATGCTCTATAGTTTCTGTAGGTTGTGCAGTGCACAGACATTCACATAGGCTACAAGATAAACGAGCCCCTGGAGTTGAGGAACATGATGTTCCTTCTCTTAACTCACCATTCTCTGCTTTATCTTGCACTGAATTTTCTCTTTTCTTATGAAGATGTTGTATTCTCTCACACCATTATCAATTTTGAGATGCTCTTCCTTTTTCCTGAGATATTTTTTCTGTTGTTCGTAATCTGACAAAGTTATAGACAGTCTTCAGGACCCAGTTAAAACATCTATTCTCTGAAGACTACTGTGACTCAGAATTTGTAACTGCTTGTTATGTATTCTCAGTATTTTCATTTATTTACACTGTGTAGTATTCTTAGATCTCTTTTTTCTCATGTGTTTATTTATTTGCGTGTAGCCGCTACTAATGAATATACTCTGTGAAGGCAGGAAACAGTTCTCTGTTACTGTGTTAGTTTCCTATGATTACTGTAACAAATAATCACCAATGTAGTGGCTTGAAAAGAACACAAATTTGCTATATTGCTGTTCCAGAGGTCAGAAATCTGAAATGAATGTTGCTGGAGGATGTCAGCAGGAACACATTTCTTCTGGAGGCTCCACAGGAGAATCCATTTCTTTGCCTTTTCCAGCTCTTAGAAGCTGCTCGTATCCCTTGGCTCATGTTCCCTTCTTCCATTTCCAAGGTCAGCAGCATGGGGCGTCCTCAAATCTCTCTCTGATTCTGACCTCCTTCTTTCACTTTTAGGACCCTTATTGTGATTACATTTGGCCTATCTGGGCAATCCAGGATAATCTGCCTAACTCAAAATCCTTAATTTAAACATTTGCAAAGTCTGTTTTGTCATGCAATGTAACATAGGCACAGGTTTTGTGGATTAGGGCATAGTATCTTTGAAAGGACATTATTCTGCCTGCCACAGATATGCATTATATCTTTACATTTTCTAAGGTTCTTAGCACATATTTACCGTCCAATATTTATTAGTTGAAGGAATTAATGAGATTTCTAGTTTTTAGTGTTCAAGTCAGTCTTTTACTAGATTATAAAATTCTTGAGACTGGGGAGCATGTTTTAATTATCCCCACAGCCCCATGCCTTACATAATGCCCGGTATGTAGCAAATTCAAAATAAAATTTTGTTGAATTACTAATTCCATAAGAGAGATGCTGCTGAATTCTGCCTTTAATGAAGATATTGAAAGAAATATTTGTTTATGTATATAAAAGAACTCTGCTTTCCAGAAGATATGCCTTTTGGGTCTATTAAATCTTATTTTAGATACAATATCAGATTGATTAGAAGGGAAGCATGAAATTACCACAAAAAGCTGGTAGCCTTTTTCATTTGGAATTGATAATTCCTCTTTGATCCCTGTCTTGCCTTTATTATGTCATTTCTCAGCGACATTCTCACTGCCATTATCAATATTGTTGATGCTGATTCCACTTCATCAATTTATGTAATTTGAATCAGCATGGACTCTGTTAATCGAAAATATAAAAGTAATCTCATGAAACTGACCTATAAAAATCAGGAAACCTGAATAATACAGGGGCAGATATATTCCCTAAAGATAATATCAATGATTCAAATTTTCTGAATAGTTGCTATATTTAACGCTTCAGTTTTCCTGTGAACGCGCAATCTATGAGTCATAATCAATGAATTCTCATTCACAAGATGCACCTACGAGGTGTGCTACAACAACACAATTAAATTACAGGAATTCTTTTCAATCTCACACCCCACAATCATGGTTATTATTATAATCATAAACATGATTCATTTTTATGATACTTTCAAATAGAGGAGCACATAAGTGCTATAATATAGCCCAATTTTCTTCCTCTGCTGACATATTGTGCAATACTGGGCACAGAGCAGTTGCTTAATAAATAAATGGTTATTGAATTAAATTGAAGCCTTCAAAAATAGTCCCTTATCGCTTCTTGTTTCCAACCTCTTCCCTTATTCACCTCATTTTATACAATCTCCTGGATAAATTCCTTTATTCTAGCTTAGCAAACACTATACATGGTCTCTTTAATATGGACCAAGTGTTACAGTTACCTGAAATGATATCACATTTACTTTCAATAATATGTATTTATTTTCCTCCTTAAACTGTATGTATTTTACTCTTTGGTATTTATTCTACTATATTATCAAGCTCAAGTCAATCCAGTAACTTCAGCTTTCCTTCAGAATCTCTGAATAGTGCTCTATAAACATATAACAATTTATTTGCTTATTTTCATTTATTGTATTTACCCTTTAAATTTAAACTTCTAGATAGAAGAAGGTATGTCTATTTATTGTCATCATACCTTAAATGTTTTTAAAAGGAGAAACTGTTTTTACTGGTCCCTAAATATGCCATGATTATTTCTGAGTTCAAGAGTCCTGAAATGCTGTTCCCCTTTTCTCTATCTTTTCAGCTTTTGCTTATTTTTCCAAATGCAGCTCTTGGTTTTTCTATTATGCAGACTTTGCCAAATAGTGCTGTCCCTTTTGGTCCACTTCATTAATAGAATTGGGTATTAATCACTTTCGCATCATTTACTTCGGTGTTTCCCAATCTCCCCTTAAAGATTAAAATCACTAGGACATGTATTAAATACGTTGGTCATCATTTCTCTTAGAAATTCTAGTTTAATAGAACTGGGCTGGTGCTTAGGAGTATATGTTGCAACTTTCACAGATAATTTCTTTCTTCAGGGAAGTTAGGCAAATGCTACTGCCTTTCACTGACAATTCATGGCATTAACAGCATTAATGTCAGGTGGGGTCCTTAAAGTCACTTAACCCAAACACTCTTCTAGGGCTCAAATTTTCTATACACATTTCCGCTGGATAGCCAAATCATTTTATGCTCCTGAAGAAGTATCTTCCACCTTTTATGGCCTGAGCATAAATTCTTTCTGATATGAAGCTGAAATCAATTTTCTTATAATTGCCACTTATTTCCTAACTTTGACTTTTTGGTACACAGAGACAGATCTTTCTTTCTATAGGTCGGACCCTCAATTCTGAGAAAGTGACTATTGTTCCCACTCAACTCCTTTATTTTCTAAATTTCAAATCTTGAGTTCTGTTGACTTTCCCCAAACTCAAGATTTTATCATCCTATTTTACAACTCCTTGGCCTGCCGTGTCCAATATGGTAGCTACTACCCCATATGATCATTGAGAAAATAAAGTGTGACTAAATAAAATGTGACTAACAAAATGTGTGACAAAGAAACTAATTGTCTTTAATTTTCCTTAATTTTGCCTTTGTATGACCACACACAGCTAAGCATAAATTAATTTATAAGTTTAGAACACAGAGATCATTCTAGGATACAGTTGCCTAGCATCATGAATGAGTTGAGCTGAAGCTTCAAAACATATGTAAGATTGAGGTACATGTGAAGAGTAAAAATATTTCTTGGATAATCTGCACTTGATTCATGACAGTAGAGCATTCTGGTCAAATTAAGAGTCCGTTAACTATTTCTCTATCTCTGTGATTTTTTAAATGGTATGATTCTAAATTTCAGTATAAAACTTTATTCCAAAAGGACTTAAATTACTTTCCTATTCCTACTCTAAGCTGTGTTAATTTGAAAGCTGCATGTATAAAGTGTGCCACCAAACAGTGGGTGTTTTGATGACAATTATCATAGCCATTTTCATTTACTAATTCATTTAACACATATTTATTGAGTTCTCTACATGCTCCAGATAAGCAGATACATGCCTAATAAAAGGAAAACAAATAAGTCTTTGTTTTTTTATTATTTTGGAGCTCTCTTCTAATGGGGGAAATAGCATAGACATAAACCAGCACACTCATATAATGCACTATAACATAAGGCAATATAATGTAATACCATATTAGATAATAAGTAGTAGGGTGAGGGGAGATAGTAAGCAGAGCTTTCGTTTTAGGTATGCTGTAAAGTGAGGTCTCCCTTTGCAGCTAATAGTTGAGTAACTATCCTTGTAAAGATCTGAGGGAAGAACATACCAGAGGGAAAAAAGCTAGTACAAAATCCTGAAGCAAAAACATGCCTAGGGTATTAACATATATGAATTTCCTGCATTTCAGTAAATAAACAGTGAATATTTATTGAATGAATGAATAGATGAAAACTGACCATTGACAGATAAATTCTAGTCACAATATATTACAAATAAGAAATATGAAAATTTTCATGATGTCCAAGAAATGGCATATGCATGAATTTTATGTGTTCAAAATATTTTGTTCTCTTAAGCTATTATGATAATTTAAGTTAGTTAACAAAAGTTAAATTACTTCTACTAACATGGAGTAGAATTGTTCTCTTCTTTCCTATAGTCTTCTAAAATGCCATGCCACATTTAGAAATACTTTCAATACTTTTTTTCCCTGAGGACACTGCTCTGAGATAGAAGAAAGTTTTGTTCTTTTTTTATTTGAATGACGCCCATAAAATTTAATTTGGTGCAGTTTTTTGAGTGGAGAAGGATTTGAGTGTTTCATATATTCATAATTATGGTCATATACAATCCAGGTTGTATAGTTATTTTGATATTTTCAATAGGTTACCATTTTTTATTACCTACACAGAAGAAAAAATATATTTAACTAAAATTTAGACAGAATTACCATTTAGATGTTTATGAAAATGTATGTATCTGGTTCCTTACAATGTCTAGGCAGTTTGGGCTAGTAGGCATTACAGTCAGATAAAAACTTTTCCAAATCTAGTTGTATAACCTTAGGCCTCAGATTTGTTCTCCCAGGTTTTTTTGGTCCCTACTCGAAAGTCACCTACTCAGTGAGACTTTCTGGGTGCCTCATGTGAAATGGCACCTACTTGCTATTTTATAGTCACTCCTTGATATATATACATATATATATATATATATATACACTTATCTCATATATGCATATGTATGAAGATGACTATATTGATATGTATTTATATTTACATATATTTACATATTTGCATACATTTATATTTACATATATTTTTAACTTAACCTCCTCTGACATATTAAACATATTTTATATTTTATTCATTTAAATTTGTATCTTCTCCATTAGAATGCAAGCTTCATGAGGGGAGGAAGTTTTGTAATTTTTATAGCTACATACCTAAGATTAAGATTAGTGTTGCCTATAGCAAGGAGCCAATAAATATGTTTGAATAAATAAATGTTGAATCTGTAAATTTAGGATATTAATATTATAAGAAGTTATTATATTTTAGATATTTAGCATTCAAATTTCTGAAGTTGCAAGGTTATATCCAAGCATAAATCTCTATATCTGGAAAATGTCACTGATAAATAGATTACTTTCAAATTAGCTATTGGTAACTTAACCTTAAAACATATTCTTGCATGTCAAATCAGTGTTTTTACCACTATATTTCTTACTGATTGTCTGTTGTTGCAAATTTCTGACAGAATTAGCCAAACATGATGTAAATAGAGGGTTACATGAAATGGCAATTATAAAGAAGTAGAATTTTATGAAACCAAAACTGATTATTGTAATGAACATCTGTAATTTGTAGATCAGCAAGTTTACAACTGAGAAAGGAAAACAAAAAAACAACAAAAAAATACAGAAAACAATAGTAAATAGACCCTTTCAATTTTAAAAAAATCTGGATTGATTATAAATCACTGACTCCTAATTTTATAACTCCATTCCCAATTCTTCCTCGTATTTCTCTCTACTCATGTGGCTCTTTATTCAGAACCTCCAGACAGAACTAATACTTCTAACACCTTGATTTTAGACCAGTGAAACTGATTTCAAATTTCTCAGCTCTAGCACTATGAGATAATAAATTTTTCTGTTTTAAACTACTGTTTCATTATAGCAGCAATTGGAAACTAATACACTGTCCTCTAACAGATTATAAACTAGATGACACAAATGAGAAAAAAACCCTATAATTCTATTTTCTTTATAGTCACACTGTCATCATCCTCACAGAATTTTATGTGTCTCCAGATGTAAGGCATTATGTATAGCTCACCTGCCTCAGTAATGTGGTGATATAATGAGAGGATTTTGTAGTTCCCTTTGGTTACTTTTTTGCTAATTACTTGGTCTGGTATTTGAGATATAGACAAATTCTTATATTAATTACTCTATTTCCAATTGCTTCCAGAGGTTTTGATGTAGCTCTAAAGCAGGAACATGAACTTCTTAAAGTGATGAAAACTCAAGAGTTTCTGCAAGGAGAAAAAAGCAATCTGAGATAATATTATTGTAATTATTTATTTTATCCAGAATGAAGTACTTAGTAAAATGAAGACTTCTTGGGGACTTACCAACCTCAAAGGGACTAGATCTTAAAAAGAAACACATCAGAATATCTGAATAATTTCAGAGAACCCTTACATAACGGCTAGTCAGATGTGGAGCCATGTACAAAACAAAGGAGCAGCCATTCTTGCAAAAGTTGTAAAGTTGATTAAATGTCTCTTAGGAATCCTCCTTGCAACCTTCTTTAGGACATTTCTTACCTGTGTATACACATTTAAATTTATGACATCTCTGGCCAACTTGGCTTTCAATTATAGAACCTCTAGAACCAGGCCTATATTTTCATTGTTGGTTCTCTATTATTAAACCCGTCTGATATGATTTTTGTTTGCAATAAGAAATATTTACTGGAGGACCTAGAGAATAGTCAAATCCTCACTCTAAATGAAGATAATTCTTTAATACTGAAAATACTATTGATGTTGTAATCAACATCCTCTAAATTTTATAGCATATGCAAGCAGTGTCTAGTTCCTTTGAAAATTCTCTTATCCCTGTTACAGATGATTTCACTGTTGTTATAATAGTGATTTGTGGCACTCTATTTTTCACTGAAATTGAATATTATTGTTAAATGAAGATAAACTCGAGTCGAGTTCTAATACAATGTATATGGATGAAGCAATAAAGAAACACACAATCTGACAGTAAGGCTGCTACCAAGATAGCTGAAATGCAAGGCAAAAGCCAAAGGGGAGGTGTTATAAAGGCCATTATGAGATATAAAAACAAAAAAAGGGAGTACTTATCTTGTTTTATAGATGTATGTTGAAGTAGCCAATATACTATCAGTTTAGTTTCAAAAAATCTGGTTTTTAATCTGGATTTTGGCACATAGTGGCTAGACAACCCTGAGTACATAAATAAAACACTCTGAAGCATGGTATACTCATGGATCAAAATAAATCAATAATTTGTTCTTCACCATGCCCTCTAGTAGTTTTCAAGAACTGGAGAGGTTAGGGTCCAGGGGGAAAGTAAAATAAACATGTAAGAATAACTAGAACATAAAATAGAATAAGAGCAGCTCAAATAATACACTGTGAAGGTTCAGAAAAATGAGCTCTTTTGTGCACAGTGGGTGAGCCTGTCAATATTGTATGATTCTGAATGTTTATGAATAGATGGTGACAATTTTGAATTTGTTTGCTTAAATTTTGTATAGTAATTTATTTTTGAAAATAAAGACTTCACATTATTCATTTCATAAAATTAATATTAATACATAATCATATGGAAATAATAAAGTCGATTCTTTATTCAGCATCAGTTATGCACCAGCAATAAACACTGCTCAGTATCCCCACAACATTACCTCATTTGATCTACACCATCTTCCCATTAGATAGCAATTATCACCAGTCTCATTTTGGAGATGAGAAAACTGAGCATCAGGCAGGTAGAAAATAAGCTTGACATCAAGAAAATCTAAGAGGCGACCAAAACTATTCAAATCCACATGTGTCTCATTCTACAATTCCTACCCTAATTATCAGGCTTTATAGAAAATGCAGACAAGTAAAAAATACTTGTAAACATTCATAATACCACCCACCCAGAAATTACCACTGCTGACATTTGTAAGCTTATACACACTACACACACACAAATAAACACATACGCATGCAGTGCTCGAGGTGAACCTGTCAAATAATGTTAAAATTATAAGATGAAAAATAAAAGTTCCCAATTTGTCTCCTCCCTTTTAGTTTTCTCACATGTAATAACCACTATGATCAGATTCTTATGTAGATCTTCATAAATTTAATAGATGTATATTTGAAACATTTTAAATTGACTACCCATAATTTACTTACAATTTTGTCATTATTATAAATCTTGCTTAATTACATACAAATAGATTCTATATGATATAAAATATAATATAATATATTCACACCATAATTACAATTCAGTTATTGAAGGGTACATATGATTGACAAAAAGATCTACATATGAATGTCTGACACTATAATAATGGCATTATAATAATTTATAACAATATTACAACAAGCTACTATTCATTGAATACTAGCTATTTTAAACATTTATGTGTACTTTTTAATATTTATATCTGAACATTTTAATTAGTTTCATATCCATTGTACATATTAGAAGGCTGAAATTTAGCAAAGTTCAATAATTCTTTGTTACACAACTAGCAGTAAAAAGAGATTTGGTCCAGAATTGTTTGAATATAAAGTCTGCTTTTTATCCACTGTAATGACTTCATTCTGTTGCTTTTTGAGTTTTGGGACTGTTCCTTCACAACACAGCATTTAACTTTCCATACACATACCCACATTGGTCTAATTTGCTAAGTAATTATCAAATTCTACTTTTCTTTATACCATATGGAAATAAAAATATGGTTTTCTAAATGGTTGCCAAAATTCAGTCAATGAAACAGGCCAAAGAACCACATAGATTTTTTTTTTTTCACATAAACTCACCAAGACAAAAGTACCACAAAGGGTACTTGCAAGTTCTACTTTTATTCTGTATCTGTCCAATCCATTGATTAAGGGAATTGTCTCGGTTCACTATATCTTTCTGGACCTCCTGTTATTTCAACCATATTCATGAAGTGGAACATTTGTTTAAAAACTTTCTGTTAAAGCTTAGGCAAGTGAGGCAAAGGAGAGAAATAAATACTTGTATTTACTTAAACATTTGTCCCTTATTGGACTACAGAGAGAGTTAATTGGGATGAAATTCATCAGAATTTTCTGCTTCTTTGGTTTAAAACTAAGAGTAAATAGTTAATTATAAATGTACAACATTAACAAATAATATGGTATTCCTAGTAATTATATTAAAACTATTATATTAACCTGGATACATGTGATAATATTAATCTTGTCCCTGTTTTCTTCTTTCAGCTTTCCTCTTTCTTTCTTTCTTTCCTTCCCCTCCCTCCCTTCCTTCCTTCCTTTCTTCTTTCCTTCCTTCTTTTCTATCATAGCAAAATGTCTGTAGGGTCTCAGGGTGTAATTCAGAGAAGACACCAAATAAAGTAAGGAAAAATCTGAAATAGTGGTGGAAAGAGGTCAACTATTTCCTAGAATGAAGTAGACTGGTATCATCATGCATAGGATCCAAATGAATCAAGCGAGGCGGAAATTATTTCCCACGTGAACATTAAATGGCTCCAGAGGCAAATGTAAAGGAGAGTATTACTAAATGATAATTGGAGAGATCTAAGATTCAGAGTAGATGAATTCATGTCAAGAAAAAAACATGAGGTGAAAAATCAGATGTAGAGCCAGGAAAAGGTCAGAAACCAGGGGAATTCAGTAATAGCCTAGGAAGTCAAATGTAAGGATCTAGAAAAAAGTTTCAGAATACTGGCAGTGAAGAGGGTGCAACTGGGACCTGGGGATATTCTTTGTGTTCTCTGTGGGGACGCAAACATTCAGGCCATAAAAGGTCCATTAGATTCTCTGTAAAGTCTCATGCTTGAGGAGCTTGTATTACTTATTACAGTGCAGTCTTTGATTGAATCTTTACCAGTTAAGGATGCCATTCATTCTGAAAAGAACTAACTGCCCAGTTTATTTTTCAGGGAACTACAGCTCGGTCTGTCTAGCCTACATCTCTATACTCTCTTAAGTGTATGGTGGTTTGAGTGGGAAAAGTTACCTCAAGCATGCTGTGCAACTATTAGTCCTCCATTAATCAGAAACATGTAAACTCCAATTTCTTTTTGCAATTCCAGTAAGAAGTGAGTCTATTTTGTATGCCCCACTATGAAACACTGACCAAATGACCAATATTATAGCACTCATATCATAACATCTTATGTGGGACTCCATATCTCTCTCTATCTCTCTCTGTCTTGTCTGTCTGTCTCTCTCTTTCTGTCACTTTCTTTGGAGCTCTGATCCTTCATTATCTACCTTTCTCTTTTTCACCCTCTGGGACCCAGCTTACTGATGATTGTAGAAATAGGGGACCTATGTAAGAGACACACAAATCAAATATGATTCACTTGTAATTCAGCACAAGGGAAACATATAGTATAGTTATATGGACTTTCTAAAAGCAGCCTCAAGTAGTAGTTGAGCATAATCAGGACCAGAAAGAACTGATTTTGAATCTTAATGTGGCTGCTAATTAGCTATGTCAACTTGTTCTTTAAACCCATGGACCTCAAAATGAAGATCACATAGTACCTCGCAGAGTTGGCATCATAACTAGAGTTTAAATGAGAAGATCTATGTAGCATGTTCAGTATTCTGACTGGTCCATAGTAACTGTTCCATAAAAGACAGCTACATGAAGAGAAATGATGTTTTCCCAATGGGGCCTTGTCTGCTGAGAGACAGGGTCAATGAAAGCCTGAGAATAGTCTTTAAAGCACTCCCTGAGAAAGCAGAGCTATTGGAAAACCTGCAGTTTCTAATCTAGATCTCTTCCCATTCTTTCATTGAGTAGAAAACCTAGATTCCACTGAATGTCACTGATCATAAGACCCTGTAGTCTGGAGACACTAGAGTATCTTCAGAGGCCAGTGGATAACGATGCTTTCTTTTACTAGTTCAATATCCGCACCACTCTCATAAGTAAAAGTACAAAGGGAATTGCCTCACTTACATTACTCACGTGTTCAGTATGTGAGAGAGGGGAACACAATTTTGCACAAATCTCTTATTTACTTTTACCTTCTGTTAACGCTTGCATGGTCCTACCTGATAATAAGCACAATAAAAATTACTTTTCCTTTCACTTCCAATTGTCTCTGACAAATACTTTTATTAGTGTTTTTTTCCTGAAGTATTCACGAATGTTCATGCCTGCAACTCTCTGTGCCCTCACTGCCCTGAAATATTAGTGAAGAATATGTAGTCTTTCCCTTCAAACATAACAGCCCAAAAATTTGAAGACTTTTGTGAATTCTTTTCACCTCTCTTTTCTGCCTGAGTTACTGGCTTTGAAGTGCACATTATATAGTCTTTTTATTTCTGTGATTAGGATTTCTTAGACTGTATTTCTAGATGTTCATTATCTTTTCTCTCATAACCTACTCCTTAGTTCTATCCTCCTACTTACTTGGCAAAAGTAGGCTCTTTTTTGAGCTTTTTTGGCCACCTTTATAGCCATTATTCTACTGAGGGTTTAAGTTCATGTGTAAGGGTTTCACCTCTTTTTCCTGAGGGAAATCTGCCTTCAGTTGTACAGGGCTATGCTTGTTTTTCCAAGGGTCTCAGAATTCTACTTTAGTTGTTTATCAGTGGTCCCCAACCTTTTTGGCATCAGGGACCATTTTCATGGAAGACAATTTTTCCACGGACTGGAGAGCGGGGAGGATGGTTTCGGGATGATTCAAGATCATTGCATTTATTGTGCACTTTATTTCTATTATTATTATATTGTAATATATAATGAAATAATTATACAACTCACCATAGGTTGGAGACCACTGCATATGACATAATCTCATTGAAAACATAAATTCTAGGGGAGTTTTATTTTTTAGAGGTACATTCCCACTTAATAAAAGATGTGGTATCATTTGTGTATGCATTGGTCCCCCCTTTTTTTTTTTTTTTTT
>RJWJ010001988.1:0-32500 GCA_004363605.1 Indri indri
CAGAGTCTCACTCTCTTGCCTGGGGTGAGTGCCGTGGCATCAGCCTAGCTCACAGCAACCTCAAACTCCTGGGCTTGAGCAATCCTACTGCCTCAGCCTCCCAAATAGCTGGGACTACAGGCATGTGCCACCATGCCCGGCTGATTTTTTCTATACATATTTTTAGCTGTCCAATTAATTTCTTTTTATTTTTGGTAGAGACGGGGTCTTGCTCTTGCTCAGGCTGGTCTCGAACTCCTGAGCTCAGGACTATCCGCCCGCCTCGGCCTCCCAGAGTGCTAGGATTACAGGCGTGAGCCACCGCGCCCGGCCTGTTTTTATTTTAAAATAAGGAGTTAGCATGTGTGGTGTAGTAAGAAATATGTATTTGGTCTTTGTCCCTGGTTTTTGAAACAGAGCTTCTAAAACCCTTGTAATTTCCAGAGTGATGGGGTGACAGAAGCATCTTCTGTTCTAATATCTGGTCTGTGTCCCCAGTTTCTGACACACGGAGTCCTAAGTCCGTTAGAATTTCCTGGGTAATAAGAGTATCTTCTGTTTTACTGAGGTGTCTCTTGATGGGCCCCTAGATAGCTTCAGGATGGGGGCTGGTCACCAGAAAGACTAAGCCTTGATTAGAAGCCTGGAACTTTAGTCCCATCCTCTCAATCTCTGGGGAAGGGAGAGGGGCTAGAGGTTGAGTTAATAACCAATCATGCCTACGTGACAAAACCTCCATAAAAACTCCTAATGACAGGGTTCAGAGAGCTGGGTTTGTGAACACATCAAGGTGCTAGGAGGGTGGTATGCCCAGAGAGGATGTGAAAGCTCCACACATCCCCCAATACTCCCATCAATAATATCTTGCTCCATGCATCTCTTCTGTTTGGCTGTTCCTGCACTGTATCCTTTATAAATGTGGTCCCCAACCCTTGGGCTGCAGACTGGTACAAGCCAGTCCATGGCTTGTTAGGAACCAGGATGCACAGCAGGAGGTGAGCAGCGGGGAGCCAGCAAAGCTTCATCTGTATTTGTAGCTGCTCCACATCGCTCGCATCACTGCCTGAGCTCTGCCTACTGTCAGATCAGCAGGGGCATTTGATTCTCATAGGAGCACGAACGCTACAGTAAACTGTGCGTGTGAGGGATGTAGGTTGCGGACTCCTTCTGAGAATTTGTCTGAAACCATACCCACCCGCCCCCTCCCCAATCTATGGAAAAATTGTCTTCCGTGAAACCAGTCCCTGGTGCCAAAAAGGCCGGGGACCACTGCTTTATAATAAACCAGTAAATGTAAGTAAGGAGTGCTCCTGAATTCTGTGAGCCATTCTAGCAAATCATCAAACTGAAGAGGGGAAGTTGTGGGAACCCGTTGACTTTGTAGTCAAGTCAGACAGAAGTGTGGGTAACCTGGGGACCCAGTACTGTGACTGGCATCTGAAGTGAGGGCAGTCTTGTGGGCCTGAGCCCTTAAACCTGTGGAATCTGATGCTAACTCCGGATAGTTGGTGTGAGAATTGGATTGAGTTGTAGGACACCCCATTGGTGTCCACAGAGTTGGAGAATTGGTTGGTGTGAGAAATAAATCCACACATTTGGTGTCAGAAGTTTTGTGGGGAAAAATAGTTCAGCCTTTAAGATCATAAATACACAAAATCCTTTCAGACAGCTTAAAAGAATTAACATTTTTCAAGTTTTCTGAACTCAAGTCAAGATAAAGAGAGAGAAGCAAAAAAGAATTCAGTAACGTATTATTCCAACAGTTTGATTCAGAGAAAATAGAAACTCTCCTCTGACAGAGAAAAAAAATGACAAATGGCTTGCAAAGAATATTTAAATGAGCTTTCTAAGAATGGTTTTGGGAGTCTGTATTTCCCTATAATTTTTTTCTTAGCTTCATTTTAGAGAGATGGACACATACTGTACCAATTGAATGATAATTTATCATATCATGGATGATTATTATATGAAGTACTCGGTTCGCTGCTCATAAATTTTAGATGACATAATTCTTCCCTCCTTCCTCAATATAGAGAGAGCATCTAGCTCAAGGCTAACTTAACGGCCTCCTCTGAGGTTAATGTTAACATTATTCTGGACAGGGCAACAGGAAGCATCTGTGTATCTTACCACAAACTGAGATGATCCATTTTTTTTTTCCCTATTTGAAGTATAAATTCTGTTGGCATTAAATTACTTCATTGCTCTTGCTTTATACATTTAAAACATTTAGATAAGTTTTAAACTGAAATGGTTTGTGACTATGTAAATATTTATTTAGTTTTTTCCCAGTTGGTCAATATCAGTTCTTATTTTTTTCTCTATGATTTAAAGCAAACTTATGTTATGAAAGCTATTCTTAAAAATCTTTTGTTCTTATGTTCTAGAACCATCTTTGGTGAAAGCAAAACTCAGGGAACAATGTTAGTCAATTAACAGCTGCCAAGTTACCCAGAGGAGCAGATGGTATAACTGATCATGTCCTACAAAACGGGAAAAAGGAATACTCAATGACATTTGCTCAAATATGTTAAAGTTTCCACACAAAAGGCAATAATGGCAACCATATTTTTTCCCTCTCTTTTATGTTTGCTTTTTATTCCAGGTGGTTCTTTTACATTCTGTTTTTGATGTATAGAGCTAGTCACTTAAAAATAACCTAGAGTATGCATACATTTTAAGTATTTTTAGCAATAAAGAATACACAACATCGGCCGGGCGCGGTGGCTCATGCCTGTAATCCTAGCACTCTGGGAGGCTGAGGCGGGTGGATCACTCAAGGTCAGGAGTTCAAGACCAGCCTGAGCAAGAGCGAGACCCCCGTCTCTACTAAAAAATAGAAAGAAATGATCTGGACAACTAAAAAAAAAAAAATATATATATATATAGAAAAAATTAGCCGGGCATGGTGGCACATGCCTGTAGTCCCAGCTACTCGGGAGGCTGAGGCAGAAGGATTGCTTGAGCCCAGGAGTTTGAGGTTGCTGTGAGCTAGGCTGATGCCATGGCACTCTAGCCCGGGCAACAGAGTGAGACTTTGTCTCAAAAAAAAAAAAAAGAATACACAACATAAATATGCCAATAGAAAAGGAAAAGCAGAATACTTAACACCACACCCAGGTTTTTAACTAGGCTATAATATGGCCAATAATGCTTGAGGGTTATTGAAATAATTAGAATTGTACAGACATTTTGCTAATCAACTTGGACGTTTTTAGTGAGATTAATATAAAGTCCAGGCTTGCTTCCTCAGAGCTTTTCTCATTTAACCTATCTAAAAGCCGTATCTTAATTATGAAATAGACTCAAAGGGATTATACTTCTCAAGAATCCAAAATCTTAGATGTTCATTAATTCAACAAATATTATGGTGCATATTTTGTGCCTGGCACTGTTCTAGATGCTAAGTGAACAAAATAGACAAAAACAAAACAAAACCAAAAACCCTTAGCCTTCATGGAGCTTATATTTTTCTTATTTTTTATTTATTTATTTTTTCAGCCAGTCAAATTTAGCAGTGGGAGGCTGGGCGTGGTGGCTCACGCCTGTAATCCTACCACTCTGGCACTCTGGGAGGCTATGGTAGGAGGATTGTTTGAGCACAGGAGTTCGAGACCAGCCTGAGCAAGAGTGAGACCCCATCTCTACTGAAAATAGAAAGAAATTGGCTGGACAACTAAAAATATATAGAAAAATTAGCTGGGCGTGGTGGCACATGCCTGTAGTCCCAGCTACTTGGGAGGCTGAGGCAGAAGGATCGCGTGAGCCCAGGAGTTTGAGCTTGCTGTGAGCTAGGCTGATGCCAAGGTGCTCTAGCCCAGGCAACAGAGACTCTGTCTCAAAAAAAAAAAAAAAAAAAAAAAAAATTTAGCAGTAAGAGTTGAATACCAACTTAGTAACACTAATGTTAATAAATTCTGATAACCCACTACCATTGGACCAGCCTATTTTTACTTTTTTAACTGTGTTTTTTGGTTTTTTTTGAAACAAGATCCAGCTATATTGCCCAGGCTGGTCTCAAACTACCAGGCTGGGCTCAAGTGATCCTCTGGCCTTGGCCTCCTGCAGTGCTGGGATTACAGGCATGAGCAACCACGCCCCACCTGTTTGAACTTTTCTGCTTGACTTTCAAAGTCCTCTTGATTGGGCCCTACCCTCCTTTATTTTCTACCATCTCCCTGCATGCACCTTCTGTTGGATGGTGGAAAAGACCTGCTCATTCCTGCTTGTCCTGCCATTTCCTCTGCCCCACATAATTAATAATTCTCTCCATTGAGTCAACAAACATTGATCTATGATACTCTACGGACCAGGAACTGTGCTAGAGATTTTCGGGTATCTTATTTAATCTACATAAGCACTCTTACTGGTTTTCAGAAGGGGCCAATGAGGCTGAGAGTTGTAAGAGCAGCCCAGGGTCACTTAGGTACCAAGCTGGAGACTGAGGCCCAGTTTACGTAGTGCCAAGCCTCCTCCAACACTCCAAGGCAGCCTTGTCTCCTCACTCTGCCCTTGCCATTCCCTGCTATGAACCCCTGCTTATTCTGCAGGTGCTACCTGGATGTTATTTAATCTTTGTAACTAGCCCTGAAAACAACTGTGTATTATATTTTCTTTCACTTCCCTACAGAGCCTAACATGGTACTGTGTCCAGCAAGTACCCAATAAATGCTTCATTAACTGATAAAGGCTAAATGGTTTAGTCTGAATCTTCTATTTTCAACGGTTTTAAAAGTTAACCTTTGAAACAAATTTTATCTATGGCATTTTTGTAATAAGCTCTACATGGTCACAACTTGCTGTGTGAAAAAATACTTCCTTTTTTTTTCATTTAAGTAACTTCTCTTGAGATTCAAACGTTATCTTTGACTTACAGGTGAACAATTTCATGTTCAGCTGATCTACTTCCTTCATTGATTTTAATCACAACCTCATTCAGTTTATTTTTCCATGCAAGAAGTCCTAGGATTTCCCAGTTTTCGTTCATTCTTTTGACCACACAATGGTCCTATGGATTTTCTCTGCCTCCTTTGCATCTTGGAGGTAGGGCAATCTAAATTGCATAGACAAGCTACATTTTATGAGATACGCTAGCCAGGGTCACACATTCTGAATAGCTAGCAAATTTCCCACAGATATGTTTAGCTTGGTTAGCAGTTGGAGAAAAAGAAATAGAAACTTAATATTTTTAAGCCCAGTAGTCTCAAGTTCCTCTTAGGCCCCACCATTCCTATGGTCTAAAACCAGGCCGGTTCACACCTACACTTTCAAGTCAAGGACGAGGACTGTATGTCTTATTTACTACTTAACATTGCAAGATGCTACAAATTTCACACTTATATTATATAACAACAGCTTTTCAACTTTTTGTCTCCACCCAGCATAAAAACATACGTACATACTTATCTGACTGAAGAGAATTGCTTCATGAAGTAATACTTTGATCATAATGACTTTGGATATTTTCTATTTTATATCATTCCTTTCAATAGGTCATAATCTGCTAAACTGATGTCTTAAGTTCCCCAAGTTTCAAAGACACTATGCCAGAGTTGAGGTGAGGTCTCTTGCCACTGAATCACCAAGTACACCCAAATAAGAAGACTCCTGTGATAATTTGCTGTTAGAGCCAAATATTAGGGAAATGCCTAGCAGAGTCTGGCACATGGCTGAGTGAACAAATGCTTGTTGTCTTGTTTTGGCTGAGCATGTTCTTAGCGTGAAAATATATAGAGTTCAACTATTAATACATTTTTTAAAATTAAACTTTCATTTACTCAAGGGTACTAATAACTTTAATCCAAAGGAGAAATCTCACAGAAATCATGTAGGCAAATACTAAATATATAAATAGGATTCTAATTAATTTGATAATCATTCTCCAATACTTTAGAAATTAATTCTAGAACAAGGCCCCCAACTTTTCTCAGTTTTTAAATTCAAATTCTACTTCAATTCCAGACACTTACTATGAATTCTGTGAAAAGAAATAGAAATTGGCAGTTATGGAGTAGCTGCTGTGTGTTAGATATTATACTACATATGGTCCTATAAATCTTCTTTTTCAAGTACTATGTGTTAAGGATGGGAGCGCTGAGGTTTGAGGGGCTAGAGAACTTGCCCCAGTTTGTTTGGCTGGTAAATAAATATGAGTTCTGGGATTCACATATGGTTTTCTGATCTAAACCCCACACACATTGTCTACTACCTAATACTGTATGTGCATTTTCAAACAATAAACCTGCTCTGTAAAAGTTAGGTAGTAATATTAGGCACATGTCAAGCTTCTGTTCTCTTTGTGGGACTTTGTTGAAGATATTTCATAATCCTTTTTATGACATTGTCAGAAAAGTCTTTCATTTTCAGTACCTCATATTGAGATTTAAATGCATTTTTCTTTGCTTAGAATGGTTGATCAAAGGGGTTGTTAACTTGTTATAATACTCTTCTGTTGTAAACTGGGTATGTACTTTTTCTGTATCCCATTTTATATTTTAAGACCTTGATTGAATCTGAACATCACCAAAACCTCAGCTAAACTTAAAATTCAATAAGCTATCTAGGTTTCACAAATAAATGGAAAAAAATAATAGGATTGTTTCTGTTTTAACATAGACATTTGGTATGCTACAATCATAGTCATCTTCTCCTTTTATCTTTCTGTATTAAATTCAACTTGTGACTAGTGCTGCTACATCATCCACTGTCTAGGTAGTGCTTAAAAACAAAACAAAACAAAAACAAATCGGTACTTACTGACCTTGAATGGTACTGCCTATAGGTGTTTGCTGGCAAACAACCAAAAAGAGCAGCTGACCTTTACTTAGCACTTACTATGTGCTGGAGACCCAGTCTTGTGCCTTATGCCCATTACGCCATTGAATCCTCAGAACACCCTGATGAGGCAAGTACTATTATTATCTCTAGTTTTACAAATGAGGAGACTGAGAGCTTAAGGAGTGCTATGGTTTGAATGTGTCCCCAAAGTTCATGTATTGGATGGAAACCTAATCCCCATTATAACAGTGTTGAGATGTGGCACCTTTAAGAGGTGATTAGGTCACGAGGGCTCTGCCCTCATGAATAGATTAAGGCTGTTACCGCAGGAGTGGGTTAGTTTTTGTGGGAGTGGGTTCCTGGTAAAAGGATGAGTTTAGCCCCCTTCCTCTCCTTCTCCCTCTCCCTCTCTCCCTTAATTGCATGTGTGTGCTCTCTTGACCTTCTGCCTTCCACCATGGGACAAACAGCAGGAGGGTCCTCACCAGATGTCTGTGCCATGCTTTTGGACTTCCCACCCTCCAGAACTGTAAGGAATAAATTTCTATTCTTAATAAATTATCCAGTCTCTGGTATTGTGTTACAGCAGCACAAAACAGACTAAGACAAGGCACTTCCTTGGGGTCACACAGTAGGAAAATGGTAGAAACAAGTTTCTAAGCTACACGGCCTTGACTCCAGGGATTGAGCTATTAACCACTACGGCCCCTATTGCATATGTGTGTGTGTGGGGGGGGGGAACAAAAACAACTAAGGCATTAAAGTAAGAATAAGGTCACTGTAGACTCAGGTTGGCATCAAAAGGCTTCAGGGACAAGATTTTGAGCAAGGCATTGAAGTAGAGAGGCATTTAATTGGCAGAGCTGAGAAGAGAGAACTCAAAACGACATGGCCATGGCTAGCTCTGTGGGGCAAAAAGAACATCAGCCTACAGAAGGATGAGGTCTGATAATTTTTAGTAGTATCTTATCTGTTTTTCCCCCTCATTTCTCTCTTTGTTTTGTCCTTAAGAATACCCATAATAAGATCATATGGCACCCAGGTATGCATAAAACAGAAACCCCAATGTATACACAGTAAAGAGTGTAAATTTCAGTTTCTGGCTGAGGTCTTTTCTTCCTTCCTGGTGTTATTACAACTGATTTTATCATTTATTATCTTTGATAATCTTCCCTATCTGAGTTAAAATCAAGTTATTGGGGCTCTGTTAATAGTTAACTCCCTTTGTATTTGAAAGAGAGGATGTCTCCCTTATTTTCCTACTCTTACTGTTGAATTCTGGCAGTCTATAGCAACAAAGATGTTATAGTTTAGGAAACACAAACTTATTAATGGGCTGTGTTCCAGGACATCACTGTAAATTAGTTGTTTGTAATTGGGAATTTATTTTCCCATGGAAATAGTGGTTAAGTTCCCAATGGGTCTACAAAAGCTTGCTTAACCAGGAATGTAGCAGAAATGAACATTCTCACCTTTGTGTTAACCTCTGCCTATTACTTTTGAGGTCCCTATGGAATTCTCTCCTTACTTCAATATTTTAGCTAACCACCACTTTTGGGACACAGTTTTTTTCATTATAAATTATAGAAAAGGTTAACTATTGTTTCTAATTACTTCCCAATCCAATCTTTAATACTGCTTTGGGGTGTTTCTTTTTATTAATCATTACTTAAAGCATGAGTTCAGTTGGAGAGTTGTTTTCCTTTTTCTAAGGTCAGGAGTCAATGTAATGGCCCAAGAATGCCTCTAGCCTAAACTATAATGTCGAAGCTTCTGCCTTTAGCATGATGAGAAGGCAGTGCACTGGCACAAGGGACATGACTTGTGCCTGCTGCTGCCACTGACCATCTGGTTCCTGGAGGATATCTTTTGGCCCTTGTGGGGATTTAAAACAAAAACAGAAAACAAACAAAAAAGTTTCTTGGTTTCTGGCATGTAATCTGATAATATTAATAGTTGCCAGGTCTGAGTGCCCCTGGGTTAGTGCCCTGAGTTAAGTATTAGAACTTGAGAGAGGCTGGGCATGGTGGCTCATGCCTATAATCCTAGCACTCTGGGAGGCTGAGGCAGGAGGATCGCTTGAGATCAGGAGTTCAAGGCCAGCCTGAGTAAGAGTGAGACCTTGTCTCTACTAAAAACAGAAAAATTACCCAGGTATGGTGGCCTGCACCTATAATCCCAGCTACTCCGGAGGCTGAGACAGGAGGATTCCTTGAGCCCAGGAGTCAAGGTTGCTGTGAGATAGGCTGATGCCATGGCACTCTAGCCTAGGTGACAGAGCAAGACTCTGTATCAAAAAAAAATAAAATAAAATAAACAAACAAACAAACAAACAAAAAACTTGAGGGATTTTCTGATCACCTGATTAATGCTCATGTATATTTTGACTATAGTTGAGTCTTTACTGCAGAAATTTCATACTCGATCTAATGCTATGATGCAAATGTCTGCCAAATACAATACTTATCTCAGAAACTCTTTCTTGCAGGGCACAGTAACCACAATAAAACCAAAATCTTTGTTTTAGGTAGAAACATTACCAACATGTTTCCATAACAGAAATGCTTAACATGAAAAAAAATTTGTCAATGGCCATGATAATAGTGTGGTTTTTGAAAACTTTCAGGCTATGTACACACCCCATTTCTACGCCCTCCCCTCCTTGGGAGTTTTTATACTAGCTAGGGACTCTTGGTATGACTTTAGAGTCTGCCTTTAGAAATATTAAAAAGCACATTTGTATGATTAGGGAAGGCTCCTATCATCAACCTCCCCCTTCCAAAACGCACTAAATTTGTATAACCATGACTGCTGTCAGTGTTGTTTTAAACGCTTAGTACTGTTAGCAAACATTTGCCAATAAAGGCATGGCTTTATTGCTTAAAGGTAACTTCTAATATAGTAAATATGTGTACATCTTTCACTTTAAATCTGCAAAATCAATGAATGAGACTTTTTAAGGATATAGGTGATATTTTCTTAATAACTTTACTACTGTAGTCACAATAGTCAATTTTCACAAAACTAAAATCATTCATACCAAACGGTGGATTGATTAAAGAGGCTAATGATAGTGAAAATATTAAGGTAAGCATTTCCTATTTCAACTAAAGGCCAAATAGCTACTTATGAAATTAAGGCATAACAGAATAAATAAGCCAGTGCTATATACCACATACTGCTCATTTTTAGGACCAAGAAGAAAGTCTCCTAGTTACAGTGCATTTCAATTGACAAATATATTTATTTATTTGCATTCCTCAAATCAACTGATAGATTTAGATGGTAGGATTCACAAAGGTAAGGAAAGCCACTAAGGAATGAAGGGGGCTCCAAGGGCTGGTACTCAGCTTGTTTTTGCAAAGGGCATATAGCAGGAACCTAGCTCTTCCCGACATAAGAGCACCGAGTTGTGGTAGGCACCTTGGAAAGTCCAGAGCAGGAGGAGAATTTAGAATCTTATTAGAAAGCTTTAGGGCCAAGAAGGTTCATACTCCCTGACAGGGAAGACAATCATCCCAAATGTATTTATTATAAAGAAAGAAGAAAAGAAAAATAATACTCTTTGGAGTCCTTGTGGGAATTAAATGAGAAAACATAGATAGAAGTGTCCAGCAAGGTTACCAAGATAAATTAGGTGCTCAATAATGTTAGCCAAATTTGAGTAGTGGGAATTTTATTGGGGAAAAAAAAAGGATTCCTCAAATTATGTTAGTGGTTTTTGTTAGCATTTGCAGCTTCTAGGAATCAGACATAGCATCTGAAATGAGTTCAATTATCAACTGAAATAAACCCAGGCCAATCAAATTCAGCAATATAGCAAGTTTAGTGGGAGTTCTTTCTTGGTTGAGCTGTAATCCTTCAAGTCTTGGCTATTTAGCACAGTTGATGAATAAACATCAGGGATTATAGCCAAGTACAAGTCAAGCTTGATAAAGAGAAAAGCACTGAAATGCTAAGATTATGTAGTACAGCCCTATCCCTGATGGATATCATGCAAAGAAGACATTGGTCATGAGAGGGATTGCAAAAAAGGGTGCAGCCACCTTAACGCAAACAAACCCATTTTAATTTCTTGAAAACCTCAAAGCATATCTGTAAAGTCATGTTATACAAGGAAAAACGAGTTGTTAAAAAACATGTTTTTCAAGTCCACTAGAGGTCCATGTTAAGGGCAGTAATTTCCTTGTTATGACCGATGTATTTGATTTCCGAATGTTAAAAAAAATATTGTAAATAGAACATAACTTCACAACTGAGGTTTCCAAGATGATAAGAATCATTAGTTTTACTTTAATTACTTTAGTTTTTTCCACCAAAGAGAGAGGAAAAAACCACAAAAGAAAATTTAGGCAGGGTGTGTTGGCTAGTGCCTGTAATGACAGCATTCTGGGAGGGGGAGGCAGGAGGATTGCTTCAGGCCAGGAATTCAAGACCAGCTTGGGCAACATAGTGAGACCTGGTCTCTACAAAAAATTAAAAAAAAAATTAGCTGGGTGTGGTGGTGCCTGACTGTAGTCCTAGCTACTTGAGAGGCTAAGGCAGGAGGATGGCATGAACCCAGGAGTTCAAGGCTGCAGTCAGTGAGCTATGATCGTGCCACTGCACTCTAACCTGGGCAACAGAGAGACCTTGTCTCATAAAAAAAAAAAAAAAAATACATATATCAGAATATTCAGGTACAATATTCAAATTTCGATGATAAAGATGGGGTTCAGCATGCGAGTAAAAAATACCTGATATATGGGCTGGGGCTGATGGCTCATGCCTGTAATCCTAGCACTCAGGGAGGCAGAGGCAAGAGGATTGCTTGAGCTCAGGAGTTTGAGACCAGCATGAGCAAGAACAAGACCCCATCTATACTAAAAATAGAAAAATCAGCCAGGCGTGGTGGTGTGTGCCTGTAGTCCCAGTTACTCAGGAGGCTGTGGGAGGAGGATGGCTTGAGCCCAGGAGTTTGAGGTTAAACTATGATGAGGCCACTGCATGCTAGCCGGGGCAACAAAGTGAGATTCTGTCTCAGAAAAGAAAAAAAATCTGATATGTGCAATACCTGAACTCAATTTAAACTTATGACAATTTCTAAAGTTGGAAGCTTAAAAAGATAGACATTTTTAAGTAATCAGTGATTTCTAAATGCTTTGTAATAAATTTTAAGTGAAAAAACTAAATATTCTACTGATTCAAGGCACTAATATTACAAATTCTTTTCTGCTAGGTTAGCCAACATGTGTCAGAAAAATAACTTTGAGTACAAGATTCAATTCATCATTCCCTATAGAACATACAAAAAAGATAGTCTGGTCATTTTCTATTATTCTTCTCTTTCTTCACAAATATAGAAAAATGTCTCTACAATTCATTCTCCTCCAATAAGAGTTCTATTGGAATTGATGCAAGCGGGCAGCACCCTTCTCCCTGTTTCTCTGTGCGACCTCAACATTAACTTTAATCCCATTTATCTACTAAGCTTTGCTCATTAAAAAAAGTAAACTCATGACATCCACTGCAATATATGAAAAGTCACTCATACAGGTTGGCAGCACATTGGAAGTTCTGAACCAACGTTTCAATTCTAACAAAAATAGACACGTTTCTTAATTCTGTGATCCAGGAAGCAGACAGCAACATGTGTAATACACCAAAGATGTAGAATTTAAAGAATCTGAATAAATAAAAAAATTAAATGCCTGGATATAATTCTTAATAAATAATCTTACAGAAAACCTAGAGCTGTTTTTAAAATCTATTTCCAGTTTTACCGTAACCTTTCTTCATGGGCAGATCACAACAGAATTAGGATTATTTACAGAAATGTGGTCAGTTATACACTGGGTGCTGTATTTAACCCCCCAGTGATATCTGCCTTTATTTACACTCTGGAAAATGAAACATTGTTTCATGCCTTTCTGGACAGTCCATAGGTTTTTATTTACATTGCTTTGAGAAAGGGAGACCAAAGATATCCCTTTACAATCAATCATCTTACAGCAATCTCAGTTTTGAGAGTAATATACAAGTATAATACAAGTTTTAATATACAATATATGGAAACATATATTTATATATACAATAACATAAATAAATAGACAAATAAATGAAGTGACTATAAAGTCTCTGGAAGTGTAAATATATAGACTGACCACCAGACACAGAACTTAGACTTGTAATGCAGAAAAATCATTATTGGCCTGAAAAAAAATAAAATACTGCTGTCACTAACATGGGAAAAATTAAATAGAAAATAGAAAACAATAATCACCGGAAAACCTGTGTCTTGTAAAGATTTCTTTCCATCAGAAGATGCAGAAACATTTTTCCCCCTGGAGCAAATGAGAAGGTTTCTCATGCACCCCCAGTTTCTTCCCTGCTTTTTCCCTCAGGCGCCGGTGTAGACAGCAGGTGTGGACTTTCTTCCAGAGATGAGAAGTAAAAATCTGTACTTTATCGGGAGCGAGTGCACTTTTCCCCCTGGCCCCCCTTTCCTCTGCCTCCAAGATGGTAGGAAAGTTGTCGTTTCGGAGGGCAGAGGAGCTGCTCTCTGGTGTTATGTCCTCACAGTGCCTGTAGTGGTGCTGTAGGAGGCTGCTGCCTCTTCTGGTGCAGCCCCGGCAGCCCTGCCTTCTTGGCTGGAGAGTATATTCAGGGATTTCCCCTTAATAATCACCGACCCTGGGAGCACTTTTTAGTTTCCAAAATAAAAATATGATCCTCACCCCTCTTGCTTGACAGGGAAAGGCTCTCGCTGGAGCCCAGGGGGGAGCAGTAGCAGCGGCGGCCGAGCTTCCTAGTCCATTGCCAGCGCCTCTCACTCTGATCTGTCAGCCCAGCCGAGGGAAAAGGGGGGAAGGAGAAAAAAAAAAAGCAGCTGAAAGGTAAGCAGAGGCGGCCCCAGGCCCGGCCCACATCCCCGGGCTCCCGTAGGGCGGCGGGCTGAGTCGCGCAGGCAGGGCGGGCGGCGAGCGCGCTTACGTGAGGCCGGGGATTCGCCGGCCCACGCCAGGCCCCGGGCGGAGAATGAAAGGGTGAGTGGGGCCGGCGCCGGGGTGGCGGAGGCCGGGGGCCTGGGGACCTCGGGGGCGCCTGCGGGCGGCGACGGCGGGCCGACAGGGGTCCAGACGGAGCCGGAGCGGGGAGAGCGGCGCGGCCTGCGTGGGCCGGGTCGGGGAGAGTGGCGGGAGGGGGGGCGCCAGCTAGGCCTCGGGCCGGCAGGCCCCGCGGCGGCCGCGCCCTGCCCCCGCACCCCGGGCGTCCGCGCGCCCCCTTGGGTCTCCCGGGGCCTCCGGGTGGGACGGCAGCTCTGTCGAGCCGAATCCCGCGCCAGCCCGGAGGCTTTCCCGCGGGGCTGCCGGGACAGGGGCGTCAGGGCCTAGGGGTGGGGAATGGGCGCTCGACCCCCCTTCCCCCCGGGTCTCTTGCAATAGAGACGCCCCCCGGATTCCGGTAATACTTGAATTTATTTATCCCCCTCCTCCGCGCTCCGGGCGGCCTGGCCAGGGCGGGGCGGGCGGCCTGGCGGGCGTGGGGTGGGGTGGAGGGGCGGTGAGGAGTCAGGTGCAGCCGCGGCCCGGAAAGTTTCCTTTCGGGCCTGAATTAGGGGCTGCTCTCTCTTCGGGGAGCCCTGGTCCTAGTGCCGGGGACCCCCGAGGGCGTGGGGGACAGCACTCGGCTATTTTGAAACTCTTTGCCAGTTCCTGTCCATTGAAGGTACTCCGCCCCTGCACCCCTCGCCCGCGCCCCACCCCACTCTCCGCGAGCCCTTTCGAGGCTGCAAACTCCAGCCGGTTCCCCAGGAGCCCCCCAGGCTGGGGAGAGAGCCTTTTCTTCCGGCTTGGAAAAGTTTTCAAGGGGTTTTCATAGCTTTATTAGTTGGTGACTGGGCATTTGGGGGTGGGAAGGGAGGAGGTAAATTCAGGTAGTGTTTCTACACAGTTTTTCAGTGTCGCCTTTTTTTGGCCCTTACCCCACAGTCTGGGGGTGTTATTTTCAGATTTAGTGCCCACCCCCACTTCTTCATGGACTCCTTTGGGTCCAGAATCCCCCTCCTGGACAGCTCCGGCAGAGAGGGAGATGCAGGGAGCAGTGAGGAGACTGTCAGTGCGAGGGGCAGGACCAGGCAGGATTTCTGGAGCAGTCCCCAGATGTAGGAGTTTCCCCTCGGAGTTGGTCACTGTCCGGCAAAACCAACACAGGAACAGAACCCAAGGTGGGGACCTGGTTGTCAGAACTCTAGGAAGCCTTCAAAATTGGGAGGAGGAGGAGGAAGGACTGGAGGTGGGCCGGGCAGCTCCCCAAGCAAGGTGTCTACAGTTTAAGGATCAGTAGTTTATTTATTCTGATAATAACTTGTTAGATTTATGTGATATTCTTATAGTCGACCCTAGAAATAGAATGGGGATTTTTAAGGAAACTTAAACTTGTTTTTGCCACAATTTAGAAGGGTCTGTGGAAGAACCCACGGAGAACTGAAGATAGCTACACTTTGGTTTTGGCTTATATATATATATTCTCTCTCTCTCTCTCTCTCTCTGTTTAAACGGATTCAATTTTAGCTATATTTTGGTGCCATCAGCTCTGAAAGTTTGTTTTTAAAAATGTGGTAAACTTAAATTTCCAAATCTAGATTTCCTGCTTTTCAGGGCCAGGGGGTATCCTGTGGTTACACTTACCTCCTCGGACTTGTTCTTGAGTGTTGAAGTTGAAATGGTAATGGACCCGGCCACCCCCACAGCCAGCCCCAAGTGGGGTTGTGTTGGGAGAGGTTGTTTTCTCTCTTTCATTTGTTGGTTTTTTTCCTTCTCTCTCTGGTGGACTGAGGGCAGTGTGTGGTGTGTCTGTACGTGTGTCCTGCTGGGTAGCAGGCTGGAGTTTGCTGGCAGGAGGTGCTCCAGTTTTGACCACTCACCCCCCAGAGCCCTGGCAGACAGTGAAAAGCTGCCACTTGCAGAGCGATGGGTAACCCGTGGCTTGGTCCGTGCTGACTTCTGCTGTCAGGCTGCTAAGTGACACTCCTTATGTGATTCTTGCTAAGCGTGTGTCTTTCTTTTCCTTTGGTTTGGTTAAAATAAAACACTTGTTTGTCCACAATGATAGATATCCGGCCACTTAACCGTTGTGTTTAAGACAATCTTGGTCTTTGAGAGTGTATGGATTTGATACAAATTACATTTAATGGTTGTTTTAACTTTATTAATTGAAATTGCTTATTGATTTGGACGTTTTCATATACATGTGTACCGAAAATCATTACTTCTGTTATAGTTGGCCCTTATTTTTAGAGACTAGAGGATGGAAAAAATCATTCTGTGAGTGTCTCTTAGAACATTTCAAGGTTTGAAAAAAGTCTCTTGTTCTCTTATCATTGCCTCATAGTTTGATATTTTTAAGGTATATTGTCAACTTCACATTTCTGAGGTTTCAAAAACTGTGTATGTGCGAATACTAAAAGTTTTGTACTTTTCCCCACCTTGTCTCAAACATATATTGATTTTCTAATCTATTCTCCTCGAGGGCTATGTTATTCCTGAAGGAATGGCAGTTTTGATGTTTTTAAAAGTTCCCCTCTATTTGAAACTAATAAAAGACTTTCAGGGCAAATATTGAATTAATTTTAAATTGCTAAGGGAATATACTTTTTTACTATTAAATGGTTTTAAAAGTAAATGTTTATTTTAATTTATAAGTCTGAAATACTCAAGTTTTCTTTCCTCTGAAAGATTTTATAAGGAAATTTGTATACTCCCATTCTGGCTATTTTTCTCAACAAATCATGTTGCTACTATTTTTAGAGAAATGAAAATTTTAATTTAGGTGGAATTAGATTTCTAAGTCAGAGCACCCAAAATTCAAATGTCATTTCAAAGAAATACTGATCCAGTCATACCTGAGATGTTCCCCCCGGGGTCAGCGGCTCTCACTGTCCATGTTTGGAACATTGGTTACGGCTAATGGCAGGTCATTTATATCTGAATACAGTAAGAGAGCAATATTCTCAGATGTGTAACGTCTCCTCCTTCCTCCCCCCAACACCTGGTAACTTGTAAAACAGTAGGTGAATTGGTGAGACTGGTTTGGAGGCAGTAAACTGTCCCCAAAGCAGATACTCCACTGTATATGCATCAGAGTCACATCTAAGTCCATTTAACTTATGCTAATGCAACTCTGTACTAGGCAAAACAAACAGCCATAGAGTCTACTTATTCCAGGTATGGGTTTGTCCCAGAGGCCCTGACCGTAATGGCTGATTTTTGACAATGGTCCTGGCTATTTTGAGACACTTCGGGAGATTTTCAAGTTAAAAACTTAGGCCTCGTCTCTTCTTTCCTTGCACTTAAGGTGACAGACTACTTGGTTCTGATTCTTTCACAGAATGTGATTTGTTTTGAAGACCAGTTTTTGGTGAAATTTTATTCGCAGCATGGCATCGTGTAGTTAGACACATTTGGACTGGGCTTTGGGTTCTGATCCCAGCCCTCCCATGGACCGGGTTACTTAATCTTTGGTTTCTTTAACTGAAAATGGGAATAGAATTCTTTGATGTAAGGATTCGGTGAGATAGCCATGTGCTTGGCCTATGATATGTACTCTTAAAAGGTTAGTTTCCCTAGCCTATCTTACCTTCCTAGTAGCATCATCTAAATACCATTTCTTATTTGTTTGCTTTTATTCTAAAAGTAATACACGCTCATAGTCTATTTGGAGAGTAAACCTATTCATCCCACTTAGGAGATAACCATTATTAACATTTTAGAGTGTCGCCTCTTTTTTTGAGAGAGAGAGAGTGTGTGTGTACAGCATAAAACTAAGCTTAGGCTCTTCCGTGTAACAGTAGCTACATGTGTAGTTTTGTATTGGTTAAAAGCTTGGGCTCTGGAATGAAACTGGCCTTGAATCCTAGCTATGTGATCTTGGACAATTAAAATTACTTCATCTCATTAAGTCTCAGCTTTCTTCATCTGTAAAAGGGGGTAATAATAGTACCTATTTCATAGGGTTGCTATGAAGAATTACACATAAACCCTTTAGAGTGCTTCCTGGTACTTAACCTTTATATAATATTTTCCTCTAAAGATTTTTAATATTCTTTTTTTTTTTTTTTTTTTTTTTTTGAGACAGAGTCTCACTCTGTTGCCCAGACTAGAGTGCCATGGCGTCAGCCTAGCTCACAGCAACCTCAAACTCCTGGGCTCAAGCCATCCTCCTGCCTCAGCCTCCCGGGTAGCTGGGAATACAGGCATGCGCCACCATGCCCGGCTAATTTTTTCTATATATTTTTAGTTGTCCAGCCAATTTCTTTCTATTTTTAGTAGAGACGGGGGTCTCGCTCTTGCTCCGGCTGGTCTCGAACTCCTGGAGCTCAAACGATCCTCCCTCCTCGGCCTCCCGGAGTGTTAGGATTACAGGCGTGAGCCACCACGCCCGGACAATTTTTAATATTCTTGATGTGAATTTTTAATGAGTTCTTGACTTTGTATTAATAATATTAATAAGTATTTGAGTACAGATAGACTATTTTAATTACTTTCATGGGACAGGTATTTTTGTGCTAGTAAAAAATCGTGCAGTACATTCAAAGTTTCAGCAGCTTCCCATTAGTCTAGTGTCTGTTGTTGAATTCTGTGAGTTGGTAATTGTAAAGGAGTGATAAGTGCACCCAGCTGTGGGGAAAGGAGGAGGTGGGTTTGTTTTACCATGTCCCTCCCTTTAAGCTTTTGAAACTAATCTGTAAGTGCCCACACATGTGGTGGTGTATGGTTTTGTAGGGGCTGAGTAGTTTGTGGCCTTGATAGGCTCACTTTGGGATAAGGGGGATGTTTACCTGAGGCGATGGTAGGAGTTGCTGAAGCCAGTGCTGCTGTTTCATTCATTTAACAGATTAGCTTCTTTGTGGTAGCTCTGAGCCTTGCAATGCAAAAGACACTCTCTGCCCTTGAGGAGTTTTCATTCTATTGGAGAAGAAAAATATGCTGATGTTTACCACATTGAATGTGAAGGGATAGGTAAGCCTGGAGGAAGGAAACCTATTTTTCTATTCTGGCCTAAGGGCAGACTTTAAAGTGAGGGCTTTGCTGAGGAGGGTCCTGCCTTAAGCAAATGGGAGGAGTCAGGCGTTTCAGGAGGTGGGACCTCCAAGTACAAGTAAATGCCTTGGGACAAAGGAGTATCCTGTGTTGCAAATTGTGGTTCTGTCTGGCGCCAGTGTTGGGGAATAAGTAATGAGGGAGGGAAAGGTCGACCTGGCCAGGTTGTGAGGAGTTTCTGTGTTAGGGTAAGGAGTTTGTATTTCTTTTGAGTTTATAAGCAGACCCTGAAGACTTTGGGCTAGATAAATTATTTGGGATTTAGGGCGTTTGAGTTGTATTGATACTAAATGGAATAAAGGAGGGCGAGATTGGAATTAGACCAAAGAGGCAGCTACTGAGAAGAGATGGAAAGAGGATTTGAAGGCGGCACAGGCAGGTTAAGGAGGGAATGCGGGCTGCATAGGTTGACCAGATGTAGGTATAGGAATCACTCTCATATAGATGGCAGCTGAAATGGTAGAAATAGGTAAGTTTGGTTTAGTCGGTGGTTGTTGGTCTTGGACTCTCTCCAGAAAAATGCATTTATGCACATTCACAATTTTGGACATTTGGATTGAAACCTGGGGTAATGACCTCAAATCTTGGGGCAGATACAGAATAAAAATTCTGATAAAAGCCTGTAGAAATGTTTTGACTCATACTTTTTGTGTCTGTGTGTGTGACTTTATCACTGCTTTTTCATAAATGAGGAAACAGATTTATAAAATAACTTGGTCAGGGTTACACATTCTTGTATGTTTCAAAGTGTAGTTCAGACACGGTGGCTCAGTCTGTAATTCTGGGGCTTTGGGAGGCTGAGATGGGAGGATCGCTTGAAGCCAAGAGTTCCAGACCAGCCTGGGCAATATATTGAGACCCCATTGCTGAAAAAAAAAAAAAAATTAAAAATTAGCTGAGTGCAGTGGTACACACCTGTAGTTCCAGCTACTTGGGAGATTGAGGCAGGAGGATTGCTTGAGCCCAGAGGTTCGAGGCTGAGGTGAGCTATGATCATGCCATTACACTCCAGCCTGGGCGACAGAGTGAGACCCTTGTCTTAAAAAAAAAAAAAATTCAGTTTATTTTTTGTAGAAACAGGCTCTTCCTATGTTGCTCAGGCTGGTCTTGAACTCCTGGCGTCAGGTGAGCCTCCTGCCTTGGCCTCCCAAAGTGCTAGGATTACATGCGTAAGTCACCATGCCTGGCCAAACAAAAGTTTAAATGAGCTGCTGACATGAAAAACATTAGATTTTGTGGTTAAATTGTGGATTTTTATCTTCTTTTGAAAACGTGGAAGATCTGGAAATCTTGGGGGTCTGCGTTTTGTTTTTTTTAATTGCAGCAACTTGCTGGAAATGATTTGAGTCAGCCTATAGATGAACAAAATTTGCCAGAGAATGCACCTGACCCATTCCTGCAGCCTCTGTAGGCATTTCATCTTACACCCCTATAAAATATAATGAAAAGAACCTTGGGGAATATTGACATGGAAGTGTGAGAGCAAGAGAAAGGAAGCCACTGACTGAGCAGCCAAAAAGGAGAGATTTTCAAGAAAGAGAAAGTGGTTAGCAATGTCAAAAGCTGCAGAGAGGTCAAGTAAGCAAAAGATGGAAAGGGTATGTGGAATTTAGTAACAAAGAGGCCATTAGTTTTAGATTCTTAGAACAAAAGAACTTTGAGGAGTGTAACTACAACTTAGTTTTCCTTCTTGTCCTGCAATGTAGTGTTTCTGTAACAATAGAGAGTGACTGTGACATGGATAGGAGCTCAGAAGGCATTTGTTGTGAAGGATTATTAACTGGAGCTAATAAATGCTATAACCAAAAAAGTCAAACATTGCTCATTCTTCTAGCATTTTACATCATAACATCAGTATGTAAGTGCTTTATAGAATGTAGAAAATATTTTTGATATTAGACTTTTAATATGGATTATAGGAAACATTTCTCAGTAGATTCTGTAACCCTACCCACAAGAAGGTGGGAGGACCTGAATTAATGGAGAATTACACTGTACCATTCAGAAAACCACTAGCAGCTGGAAAGTGCATTTTAGCCCTACAGATTCTAGATTAATATGATAATACTAATAAGCTACTACTTACTGTTTCTATTAGTAGTTTAAACATTAAGTGATTACTATGTGCTTGGGTGTCATGCTAAGCACAGTTCTTGAAATACCTAGTTTAATTCTCCTAAGCAACTCAATGAGGTATTAATACATACAATTATAATCTGCCCTTTGCAGATGAGAAAACTGAAGCAGAATAACTTGCCCAAGGTCATACACCTAGTAATTAGCGGAACCAGATTTGAGCCCCATCTTTGGTACCTACCAGAGCCAATGAGTAATCTCTATTGCTTCATAAACTATCCTTACCTTTCTAATAAATCTGTAAGAAACTAGTGTAAAGGCCATTTAAATTCATAATGCAAACTTACTTGTACAGCAGTGTTTGAGCACAGTATTTAGCACATAATAGACACTCAGTAAGCATTTTAAAATAGTCTAGTTTGAAATTTAATTGTAATGAATATTGTTTATATAATATTTTTGGATGATAAGCAGTTTTTGGATTCTTTTTCTTCCAGTCACATCAGTTGGTATATTTTCATCATTTCTGAGTCCAGTTTTACTACTTTTTACATTGATATATGGATGTTAGGTTTTTAAAATCAATATAGTCATCTGTTTAGTATCTTGCTATATTTTTGTTGAGTTGAATTAAAACTCATTTTAAAAAGACTTAACATGGTGGAAAACATTTTTTTTAATTCACTGCACATTGTAGGTATTCAGAAAAACATTTTTAAGACTTTAAGGTATGAGACTCTAAATATGATTTTAACAGTAGCCACTCCTGGAATAAGTAAATATTCTTTTCATTTGCATTAAATATATTAGGAAACTACCATTCTGAGAATTTAGTAGGTTTATTGTAGTTTTAAAAAAAATTGTATGTCGTAGGTCAAGGCTCTTTAAAAGTGGTAGGAGATAAAATTACAGGTGGCAATTAGGGGAAAATGACGTGGCAGTGAAATGAACATGCTTCTGAAACAGGAGAATCAAAAGAACAATAATGACAGAGATTCCACATGGAGGATACACTGGGAGTCCCTAAGAGAGTAATGTTCATATTTTTGTCAGATCGTTTTGTGGTTACCATTGGAAGACTGAAAGGACCTTTGGCTGCTTTTGTTAAAAGCTTCTCTTCCTTTTCTCCTTGCTAATGTCTTACTCTTTTGTATGTGCAAGAACAAAGAAACTATGGAAATGAATTGTTTTATTTTCCAATTAAACTTAGTGTATAATGTCAAGGAGGATTTTTTTTTTTAAAAGACCTAACCATATTTCCTACTCTTGAGTTCCGGTATATGGATATGTTTTCTGTTGAACTATTCTTTCTATGAGATTCGAATATTGTCTATTCTCAGTAATAGTTATTTCTCTTTTCTGGTAATAATTAAAAAAGAATGTATGTTCTGCTGCTGCTCTAAAGTGCTTAATTACGTGCATTCTCTCCTTTAAGGGAGCATAGATCTGTCTATATTCTAAGCAAGTTGTCTGCACAGCTGAAGGTGATAGCTGCTAGGGCTGTTAATAAATTTAGTCTGGCTAAGCTTTTCTCTATCTTTTTAAGTGATATTCATCATGTGTTAAAAGGTACAGCTTAGTTTCACCTTTTTGTTTTCATGGATTAGAAAATGTGATAGTATCTAAATATTAGGGTCTAAAAGACATTTGATTAAGATTATGTGAACTTTATATAATATTATGTTTCCTTTCTTCTTTGTATCTTGCACTTTATGCCAAAGAGTGAAGGTGAGGTGAACAGCTTTTGTGAAGTAAGGGTAGGGGACGCCAGTTGTGAAGTCTAAGGGTAAAGAATGAAAAAAAAAAAAAAGGGCTTTTTTTCTGAGAACTGGCTTTGTGCTTTTGTCATGATTTCTTCTTTACTTAAAAAGGAAAAAGCCTATTAATGTAGAGAAGACCAGATGAATACTTGTTTCTGATTTATAGACAAAGTGTTTTTGATATTAAAACAATAATCAATCTGGGGCACTGTGGCATGTGCCTGCAGTCCCAGCTACTCAGGAGACTGAAGCAGAAAGATCGCTTAAGCCCAGAGAGTTTGAGACCAGCCTGGGCAATGTAAAAAGAGCCTGTCTCAAAATAAATAAATAAATAAAATAAGAAAGATTTCAAAGCAGAAGACCATTTCCCTCTGTAATTCTTTCATGTTATGGTATATAAAGTGAGTCTGAATATGTCAGAGCATTAAAAATATAAGTATAAAGATTAAATTGAGCTTTTAAAAGAGGGATTTGAAAATAGAGAATAGTCTGTTCAAAAGGAAGATGCAAAGAATAATATAAAGTTATCTTTTAATAGAACCTTAAAAATATTAAAGGCAGTTGGGTGCAGTGGCTCATGCCTATAATCCCAGCACTTTGGGAGGCTGAGGCAAGAGGACTGCTTGAGGCCAGGAGTTTGAGACCAACGTGGGCAACATAGTGAGGCCCCATCTCTGAAAAAAAAAGAAAGAAAGAAAAATTAACAGGGCCTGGTGGTACCTGCCTGTCGTCCTAGCTACTCGGGAGGCTGAGGCAGGAGGGCACTTGAGCCCAGGAGTTGGAGGTTGCAGTGAGCTGTGATGTTGCCACTGCCCTAGCCTGGGCAACAGAGTAAGACCTTGTCTCAAAAAAAAAAAAAAAAAAAAAAAAGTTAAAAGATGAAATGGGAAGAAAAATTAATTGCAGATAGATGTAAAAAAATCAAGGTTGAAGAGAAATTGTTTATTAGATGTTGAAACTAAACACCCTTTGTTTTTTTCAAGACAGAGTCTCACTCTGGCTAGAGTACAGTGGCGACATCATAGCTCACTGCAGCCTCAAACTCCTGGGCTCAAGCGATTCTCCTGCCTCAGCCTCGTGATAGCTGAGACTACAGGCACATGCCACCACACCTGGCTAAGTTTTCTGTTTTAGTGGAGACAGTGTCTCACTCTTTCTCAGGCTGGTCTTGAACTCCTCAGCTCTAGCGATCCTCCCACCTTGGCCTCCCAGAGTGCTAGGATTACAGGTGCCTGGCCCTAAACACGTTTTTGTAATGGCATAGAAATAGAGGTGATTAGTAAGAGCTTTGGCACATCATGAGTAAATGCTGAAAGAGCAATCTTCCCACCTCAGCCTCCCAAGTAGGAATTCTTTTATTTAAATATTTCTAAGTAAATATTGGGTAGCAAATTATATGACATCTGTTTGATGAAACATTTGATGATGTTTCATCAGATGCAATGGAATATTCAGAAATTTTAAAGCTTCTAAATTATATTAACTTTCTTTTGGTATATGTCTATGCCTATCAGAAATGATTACGTAGACTATCTGAAGATGATGAGTGGATAAATGCATGTAGTAACCTTTGGGTAGACAATCTGGAGTTAACAGAAGCTGTTTATGTATCAGCATGCACTTAGTGAGCACCAGGTAACTTCTGGGCACTGTGCAAGGCCCTGGCATGTAGCGATGCTTAGAAAATTGTTTGTCCTTCCGGGGGCTTATTTTCTAGGAGGGAAGACAACAGAATGGGCAATTTAAAGTAGAGCGTGATGAGTGCCCAAGCAGGGAAGTACACAGAGAGGAGCACGTAACAAACTCAGCCTTTAGGGGTCTGCATGTGGGGACAACTAGACTGTGTTCTGAAGGATTAATCTAGGGCTGGCCAAAGGAAGGGGTGGGCACTCGGTAGAAAATCAGGAGGGAAGGGGTCCATTGCTCTGGGGAGAGGGAGCAGCCTGCCCTTGGGCTTGGCGAGGAACCCCTAGAGGAACCCTGGGGTGGTCAGAGGTACCCCCGTTATTCACTTTCTTTCTTTTGAATGCATCTCACCTCATATATTATGTCTCTTACTATTATATCTTGCACAGCTGCTGGGAAAATGATGGACTTTTCATAAGTGTTTAGTAAGTAAATAATTGCCATCAAAGCTAGAATCCCGTGAATTTGACATGGTGAAAGGAATTGAATCAAGTTTAGCAACTTCTTTAATAGCTTGTTGAGTCTTTAAAATAAAAAAGTAGTAATTACAAAAATAATGTGTTGTAAAAAATTGGATAGTAAATATGTTTTATGGGTTTGATTTATTATGGAATAATTTACTGTGCAAAAATTTAAAAGATACTTCTGGTTAATAATGGCAGAATACTGACATCTCTATTCCTCCTTCTTTGAACCAACTAAAAAAATAAGGAGAATGAGAAACAGAAAAGAAACTCAGTCTTTGATAACTACCATAACCAGAATATTAACTACCGTAATCAGAATATAAGAATTAACGCTATTGAATGCAGTGAAAATTGCACCAGGGCAAGAGAGGGTGCCAAGAGAGGATGATTTCCTCTATAGAATCAGGCAAAGTGAGGGAAAAAGCAGCTTTCTCCCAAGACGGTGACACACCCTGAGGACCAAGTCAATAACCCTTATGCTTGGATGGGCACAGTTGGGCACATATATTGGGTCCCTGAGTGGCAGGAGAGGTGGGGCTTGAATTACAATCTTTGCAGTCTTGCCATTTTTGCAAGGATTTCAGAGTAGAGAAACTGGCAGCAGGCAGCCTTACAGCTCCTCATCTTGGCCAACTGAAGAGAAATAAAGCCTATATTATCATCCCCTCAAAATCTATGTCATGTGGGCCCCTGTGATTTAGGGAAACTAGTCCAGTGTGGAGTCAAGCCTCAAGGAAAAGTGAACAAATAATTCCCTATGCCAGGAGGTGAGGGCGGACTGAGGGTGAGACAGTTCCTTTGAAACAGGAGTTTAAAGATGAGATACAAAAGTTCAAGAAATAAATGATAAAATAACAGAAGGAGATCAGAGTGAGCTGATGGAACCAGAGTATAAAATAAAAGAGGAAAATATGGTCATTATAGAAATGAGGGTCACTTTCAAAGCAGCAAATAAACACTATAGCTGGGGATAATGGAGGCAAGCTTGAGAAATTTGAGCAATCCAAAATCGAACAGCTAGGCATGATAGCTCATGCCCGTAATCCCAGAAACTCGGAAGGCTGAGGTGGGAGGATCGATTGAGCCCAGGAGTTTGAGGCTGCATTGAGCTATGTTAAATACGGAGTCGCACTCGAGCCTAGGCGACGGAGTGAGACCCTATCTCTTAAAAAAAAAAAAAAAAAAAAAAAAGGAAAAAATAAAAATTAAGACTAGAGAGATAGTGACAGATAAGGAATACAGTAAATCTAGCATACCAATAATCAGTACCCCCTGAAGATGTCAGCAAAATAAATGAAGCAGAAAAATATTTTCAAGACATTAAGGAAGAATTTGCCAGGATAAAAGGAGATTTGAAATTCTAGAGCAGTTTCTAATCTTTAAATTTAAAGACTTTTATGTTAGATCAAAACGCAAAAAACAATAATAAGTCCCCTATAAAGTCAAGAGACTAGCCTCAGGCTTTTCCAGAATGAAACAATATAAGCAATATATACTATATCAGTAGGTAAAAAATATATGACCCAAGAATTTTATGTCCAGGCAAGCTATAGTTAAGTGTAATACCAATTGACTTATATTTTTAGGCAGAAAAATCATGTGTTACAGTTGCCATAAGTTAGTTCCTAGGGGAATGGAAAAGAGAGGAGACTGTTATTATAGTTTTCCATTCATCTTTTGATTCAATAGTTTATAAGTTAAAAGGATTAATGAATAGCATTGAATAAATTTAAATGTAGAACTGAAGTTAAAATCTTTTAAACTATGGCCATGTAAAAACAACATTATAAGGGAAAAAACACTGAGATATGAGGATGGGTAGGTAGTTACAAGTGTAGAAATTTTTCTCATCATTCATGATGGGATTGATTGCTATAATGCTAAGTGTACTAGTTTTCTTAGTATGGAGTAAAGAAATGTTATCTAAAGGAGACAGACTGTAAATCTTCTAAGAAAACAGACTACAATTGACCCTTGAACAATGCGAGTGTTAGGGGTGCCAACTCTCCATGTGGTTGAAAATCTGCATATAATTTTTAACTCCCCCAAAAGTTAACTACTAATAGTTGACTAGAAGCCTTTCTGATAACATAAACAGTTAACACATATTTTGTATGTTATATGTATCATATAGTATATTCTTATAATACAATAAAGTAAGCTAGAGAAAAGAAAATGTTATTAAGAAAATCATAAGGAAGAGAAGATATATTTACTATTCATTAACTGGAAGTGAATCATCATAAAGGTCTTCATCCTCATCTTCCTGTTGAGTAGACTGAGAAGGAGGAAGAAGAAGAGAGGTTTGATCTTGCTGTCTCAGGAGTGGCAGAGGTGAAAGAAAATCCATGTGTAAGTAGACCTGCACAGTTCAAACCCATGTTGGTTTTATGTTATTACATAGTGAAATATGTAATAAAAAGATTGAATTAAAACAATGCAAGAAATAAGAGAATTTAAAATGAAATATCTATCAGAAATAAATGTAAAATTATAAATTGGATAAACTTATTTATTAAGAAATATGACTAAGATTGGAGCAAAAAGTCAAACCCAGTAAGAGGTGCCTCTGAAAAAAGGATCAGCAAATAATATGTATATATTTTTACTTTTATTGCATTTATTTTATGCTGAATCTATTCCCATGCCATAAGTTTTTGTTTCTTCAGTGTCTTCTGGGATTTCTTCTGTGCAGCCTCCTCTTCTGGTTTTGGAACAATTTGTACCTTTTGAGTGAAGATCATCTCAATGTGGCAGGGGCAGTTCATGTATGGGTTAAGCTGCCATGAGCTCTTTAGGAATGGTAGTGCATCTTGGGTGCTTCGTCCATCTGGATATACTCAGTGACCAGAGACTCTATAATATGTCTAAACCCTCATGTTCAGCATTACTCTCTGCATCTCTAAGTATGTGCAGCAAAAGTTCAACACTCTTTTTGGGCTACCTACCTTGTGTCCAGCCCCATTCTTTGGCCTGTGCACACCTACCAACTCCACCATTATAACATTGGAATGGTACAAATTGTATAAAGTGACATCTTTCAGATACTTGGTGTTTTTTTTGTACATGCATACCTTTGATGGCCTGGGCAGTTTCACAGGTGTTCTTAAAGTGAATACAAAGATTTGAACCTCTTGATTTACATGATTTTGTAGAGTTTTCTGGGTCAAGTGAATAGCGAACCATTTTCGCAGATCACTGCGGGCTGCGTAGAGGGAGAGCAAATAATATTTTAGTAAATATTTTAGGCTTTGTGGCCATACAGTCTCTGCGCAGCTACTAAACTCTGCTGTTACAGCACGAAAGCAGCCATGGACAGTATGTAAATGAATGAGCATGGCTGTGGTGCAATAAAACTTTGTTTACAAAAACTGGCAGTGGGTCATGTTTGTCCTATAAGGAATAGTTTGCTGATCCATGGTCTAAAATATAGTGCCTCAGAAAAGTTGAGAGCAAAAGTGTGGGCAGAGGCTTGAATGAGAAATTCAAACCAAATATTTGTGTCAGATAAGATTGAATTCAAGACAAAATTGTGCGTGCTTGGGCAGCACATATACTAAAATAGGAATGATACAAAGATTGGCATGGCCCTCACGCAAGGATGACACACAAATTTGTGAAGCATTCCATACTTAAAGAAAAAAAAAGACAAAATGCGTCACTTGAATTGCATTTTTTTTTTTTTAAAGAGACAAAGTCTCGCTCTGTCACCCAGGCTGGAGTGCAATGATGCGATCATAGCTCACTGCAACCTTGGACTCCTGGGCTCAAGCAGTCCTCCCACCTCAGCCTCCCGAGTACCTAGGACTACAGGCCTACGCCACCACACTGGGCTAATTATTTTATTTTTTGTAGAGACGGGGTCTTCCCATGTTGCCCAGGCTGGTCTTCAACTCCTGGGCTCAAGTGATCCTCCTACCTTGGCCTCCCAAAGTGCTGGGATTACAGGCATGAGCTAGTGTGCCTGGCTGAATTGAATTCTTAATGTTAAAGATTGACAGTCTAATGGTCATGCATCTCATATACTATATAATACAGTGCTAAAATGTAAAACAACAGAGATTATATGCAGAAACAGACAGAAATTAGATTATCATAGGAGATTTGGATATAGTTCTTCCAGCCTTTGACAAAGCAGACAGACAAAATAAGTAAGGACATAGGAATTTAAATAACATTATGTATGGTGTAACAAACAACATGCCCTGGAAACAACGAATGCTCTTTTCTTTTCTTTTCTTTTTTTTTCCAGACAGAGTCTCACTCTGTTGCCCAGGCTAGAGTGCCGTGGCGTCAGCCTAGCTCACAGCAACCTGAAACTCCTGGGCTCAAGCGTTCCTACTGCCTCAGCCTCCCGAGTAGCTGGGACTACAGGCATGCACCACCATACCTGGCTAATTTATATGTGTGTGTGTATATATATATATGTGTGTGTGTGTGTGTGTGTATATATATATATGTAGATAGATAGATAGGACTACAGGCATGCACCACCATGCCCGGCTAATTTATATATATATATATATATATATATATATGTGTGTGTGTGTGTGTGTGTGTGTGTGTGTATGTAGATAGATAGATAGATATAGATGTAGATATATATTTAGTTGTCCAGCTAATTTCTTTCTATATTTTTAGTAGAGACTGGGTTGCTCTTGCTCATGCTGGTCTTGAACTCCTGAGCTCAAACGATCCACCTGCCTAGGCCTCCCTGAGTGCTAGGATTACAGGCATGAGCCACCACACCCGGCCAGAATGCTCTTTTCAAGAATACCTATTAGGCCCTAAGGAAATATCAGCCAAATCCAAAAGGCAGAGATATATGCAGATTATGCTATTTTTTCTTAACTAGAACTAAAACAAAAATATAAAACTGTACCAGTGAAAAAATTAAGTAAATCTTGGGTCAAAGGAGATATTAAAAACTCAAATCCAAATGAACTAGAAAGTACTAATAATCAAAATTCTGGGTATTAGTACCTGTGGGATATGGCTAAAGTAGTACTCAGAGGAAAATTCATAGATGTAAATAAACTACTGAGCAAACAAGGAATGAAAATAAAAGAATTCAACCCAAGAGGTAGGAAAAAATAAATGGAAAGGAGAAAGAAGGTATTATTAGTGAAGATAAAAGCAGAAGTTGATGAATTAGAATACAGATAAATGGAGGTACTAATAAAGAGTTTTTCTTATTTTGTTTTATAGATGGTGTTAAAAGCATTAAATAGATAAACCTATTAAACCTAATCAGGAACAAAGAGAAAGTACAAATATCACATGTATGTCAATACACACAGCATTTGAAAAAGAATCACAGATATTTAGAAAGTTAAATGTAAGAGGTCACTCGGCTTAAGTGTATGCAGGTAAATTTGAAAACCTGAGCTATTGCACAAAACAGCAGTATTAGAACCAGCCAACTTTCTAAGGAACAAAACAACAAATACTTTTTACATTGTTCAGCAACATGGAAAAAGAGAAATATTTTCTAAATTATTTTTTGAAACATAAATATTGATACCAAATCTGACAAAGCACACAAAAAGAAAACTCTAGACCATTCTGAAATTACAAAAATCCCAGCTATTAGTAAGAGTAATTCAGCATCACATTAAACGGGTAATACAGAATGACGAAGTTGCTTTTCTTATATCTGGGAATGTGAGAAGGGTTCAGTATCAGAAAATACTAAAGGCCATAGTTTTTAAAAAGTACAAAAAAGAAAGATGATCACTCCCTAGATACTGAAAAAGAGTTTGGTAAAATTATTAACCTTCAATTCTGAGTAAAAAATGAAAAACAATAAAATAAGAATTATGACTGACTTGATAACTTCTTTAACATAAAGAATAAATATGTCTTATTTATTCCTAATGTTGACTCAAAGCAATTCTCATTTAAATTTAAGAGTAACAGTGTCGCCACTATTAACATTGTTCCAGCAGTTCCAGCCAGTGCAATTAGGGGGAAAATATACATAAAAACTGGAAAGAGGCTGGGCACGGTGGCTCACGCCTGTAATCCTAGCACTCTGGGAGGCCGAGGTGGGTGGATCGCTCAAGGTCAGGAGTTCCAGACCAGCCTTAGCAAGAGTGAGACCCCCATCTCTACTAAAAGTAGAAAGAAACTATCTGGACAACTGAAAATACAGATATAGAAAAAATTAGCCAGGCATGGTGGCGCATGCCTGTAGTCCTAGCTACTTGGGAGGCTGAGGCAGGAGGATCGCTCGAGCCCAGGAGTTTGAGGTTGCTGTGAGCTAGGCTGACGCCAGGGCAACAGAGCCAGACCCTGTCTCAAAAAAAAAAAAAAAAAAAGAAAGAAAAAACTGGAAAGAGCTGGGCTGGTGGCTGGCACCTGTAGTCCCAGCCACTCGGGAGGCTGAGGCAGGATTGTTTGAGCCCAGAAGTTTGAGGTTACAGTGAGCTGTGATCACATTACTGCACTCTAGCCTAGGCAACAAGCAAGACTCTGTATCTTAAAGACAAAAACAAAAACTGGAAAGAAAGGGGGAAATCATCAATATTGGCAGAAGATATGCTTGCATACCTAGAATATGGCAGGGTAAAAAATGAATGTTGCTCTTCATATCTATTCATCCCTGCCCACAGACTTCTATGATTTCTAAGATATTCTCAGACATACAGATATGCAGGCTTCTTTTTTCTGTAAAGGCAATCAAACTGATTCTGTAATTGACTTCTTTTACTTACATCCGTGGTATTTTTTTCTGAAGTTCATATAGATTTACTCGAGCTAATTTGTGAAAGATATACTCAGCCAGGTGGATGAGTAGAGCAAAGGGAGTATAAAAATGAAAGATGGCATGGGTTTGCTTTGAAATATTTTCTATCCCAAACATTCAGACTTTTAGGACAGCAAGATTTCAATTTTTAGTCCAACTTTTCTGCATCCTTATAAGGTGAAAAGGGAAAGCTCTTGTTTTTTACATTCATATGTGATTAGATTTACTTAGTAATGAATGTGATTTTTATTCGCTAAGCTAGTATTTCAGGTGTTTTGTTTTTCCTACTACAGAAAGTGAAGTGTTTCTCAAGGAGAATACAAATTCTTTACCTTATCACTGATAGGTGGAATGTAGTAATATACTAAAATAATTAACACTTATGAATAATAACTGCCATTTATCCCGTACTTACATGTACTAGGCATGACACTTAGTATATTGCATGCTTTGTATCATTTGATCCTTAGAGCAACCCAATGATAATATGGCTGCTATTATTATCCCTGTTTTATAGATGAGATACCTGAAAGGTTAAATGATTGTTCAGGGTAATACAGTAAGCAGCAGATTTTGGACTTGAACAACCATGTCTTCCAGTACCTCAAGCATTTATGTATTTTGTTATTCACTGGTGAGGAAAAGGGTATTTCTTGACTTTTTCAGTAGCGGGTATTCTAGACTGTTCCATCAGCCATCTGAATGACTGGGAGTGTGGACTAGACTAGCTCACTAAGATCCTGACTTCACAAAATGGATTGTTTCTATCTGGTTTTATATAAATGCTCTGTTGGACCTTTTTTTGTGTAGAGAGGTAGTGAGTGAGTATTGTATAATTTCTTCCTTCCATTTTTCTTTTTTTTCTTCTTTTCTTTTCTTTTCTTTTTATTTTAGAGACAGGGTCCTGCTTGGTTGCCCAGGCTGAAG